>JAWPEG010000010.1:25338845-25381364 GCA_035771395.1 Myotis vivesi
CCCCCCCCCCCCCGGCTCCCCTCCCTGCCCGCCTCTGTCCATGCTTGCCGTGGCCACCACACGTGCCTCCCCCGTTTACACGAGGCAGTTCTGACACTGTCTGCCCCCCCTGTAGTGCCAGGCTTCTGTTGCACAGTTGGAGTGGACTGGAAGTCTCTCACGACTCCGGCGTGCCTCCCCCTCACCACCGACTACTTCCCCGACCGCCAGGGCCTGCAGAACGACTACACGGAGGGCTGTTATGACCTCCTCCCGGAAGCGGACATGGACAGGTGGGTGTCAGAGGAAGGGTGTTGGCGGGCAGTCCGGGTATGGCCAGGTGTGCATCAGAACACTGAATTTTCAAACCCGTGTCATCTTACACTTAGGAAATGTTATGATGCAAGAACTGTTAAATTTTCTTTAAAAAAAATAAATAAAAATTTAAAAATCATATATATATATTTCAGAGAGGAAGGGAGAGGGAGAGAGATAGAAACATCAATGAAGAAAGAGAATCATGGACTGGCTGCCTCCTGCACACCCCCTACTGGGGATCAAGCCCACAATCCGGGCAAGTGCCCGGACCAGGAATTGAACCCCGACCTCCTGGTTCATAGGTCGATGCTCAACCACTGAGCTACACCAGCTGTGCTGTCTATTTTTCTTTGGAGTTCTGTTGACCCGCCTCCTTTAACCATTTCCCGTCATTGATCCCTTCTCATGTTTTCTGTGACAGTTGTTCGGATCTTCTTTTCTAAGATGATTCATTTGGGCATCGAATTACCTGCCTTCTTTTTCCACCTCTTGAACCGATCATTTCTCCCAGAACGGATTTATAGACTGTTAGTTTTATGAACCACCGTGGAATGGTTATCAGGGCTGGCTTGTGGGGTTGAAGCGAAGGAGAGGATGGGAGCGTGGCCTCCGAGTGTCATTCCGCGTGTCACTCCGCCCTGGGCTAAGCATATGTGTGTGAGCAATCGTTGGCTTTTTCAGGAGGGACGAGGAGGGTGTGCAGATGACGGCCCAGCAGGTGTTCGAAGAGTTCATCTGCCAGCGTCTCATGCAGGGCTATCAGATCATAGTGCAGCCCAAGGCGCAGAAACCCAACCCCGCCGTCCCACCCCCGCTGAGCAGCAGCCCCCTGTACAGCCGAGGTGAGTTCTCCTTGGACTTGTATTTTTTCCTTTTTCTTTTTAAAATATATATATATGTAACTTTTTAAAAATACATTTTTATTGGAGGATCCGGGACCCTTTAGTCCACAGACCCGAAGCTCTATCTACTGAGCCAAACTGGCTAGGGCTATATTTTTTCTTTTCTACTAAATTTGTGCAAGTAGACTCTCAAAATGGTAGGGAATAGATAAATTTAGGAGTAATTATTTTTTTTTCTCTTTTTCAAATATATCTTTATTGATTTCAGAGAGGAAGGGAGAGGGGAGAGAGAAAAACATCAATGATGAGAGAGAATCATGGATCGGCTGCCTCCTGCATGCCCCACACTGGGGATGGAGCCTGCAACCTGGGCATGTGCCCTGACCAGGAATTGAACAGTAACCTCCGGGTTCATAGGTCGACGCTCAACCATTGAGCCACACCAGCAGGGCTAGGAGTAATTATTTTTCAACACAAAATATTTCCCCCTAAATTTTACTTTACAGGAGGAATAAAGTCTCCACTAGGCACAGATTTATCCTAAAACTCTCATCTATAGCTCTCAGGAGGAGAATGGCCAAGTTCAGGAACGTCACAGCCTGGCTTGGTTGACACCTGAGCTGAGCTGTGACTGAGATGTCAGAGTCGCAGGGACTGTTCTAGACCCAGACACTTGCATTTGTTTCTGACAGTGCCTGGCAGACAGCAGGTTCTCAGATGTCACCTAAACCTGAAGCTTATACTTTCTTTTTTTTTTCTCTATTCTGGATTCATCTCTTGTTTATCACTGACGCTTACTGACTTGGAGCAAGAATGGGGGGGGTCATCTGTGACTGACAGGGGCTAATCAGTGGCAGAGACTGGGTGACGCCGGCTGAGTTTGAGCCAGGCGCTGGAGAGCCCTTCTAAAGTGACCAGGCAGAGAAAATTAAGTGCGGGTGCCTGGAATCAGAAAGCAGCGGTCACTTCCTGGAACAATCGATGAGCAACCATTAATCTTCTGCTTCCTCCGTCTAGCTAATGAGACCCCTGTTCCCTGAGCCACCCAGCTCAAAATCTCCGCTCGTCTTTGGCTCCATTAAGCCGCCCCTGGCCAGAGGATCAGAGAAGTGTGGTTTTGTTAGAGGGAGCTCGGTGGTCACCCGGCCCAGGCCCTGTTGTTGATGATGAAGCCTCAGATTCCCTCTGGATTTTCCTTGAAAGCCCCCTGTGATCTTTATCACATGTTGCCTTCTTTTCCTATTCTGGACTCTACTGAATAGGAACCTTTCTGAGTACCGGGACTGTTTTATAAGCTTCATTTTTTAAAAAAATATAGATTTGTATTGATTTCAGAGAGGAAGGGAAAGGGAGAGATAGAAACACCAATGATGAGAAAGAATCATGGATCAGCTGCCTCCTGCAGGCCCCACACTGGGGATCGAGCCCCCAACCCGGGCATGTGGCCTGAGCGGGAATGGAATCATGACCTCCTGGTTCCTAGGTCGATGCTCAATCACTGAGCCACGCTGGCTGTTCGGCTTTGAGTGTGTCATCCAGGTGCTATCAGCAGCCCCAGGCTCTGATCTGTAGCTGGTTGGTTCATAACGGAAAAATCTGCTAACTTCAGGACTTTAACATTTTTTTTTTACCAAAGGATAACGCTTTTCCATGAAACTACCCTCCAAAGAAAGTATCTCTTTTGTCTCTCCTTTTCTGAATCTATACGGAAGCGAGGCAATTGCCTGTTAATGGAATGACCTGCAACCACATGTAGAAAGTGATTTTTTTTTCCTCTCTCAGGCCTGGTGTCCCGAAACCGCCCTGAGGAAGAGGACCAATACTGGCTGAGCATGGGCCGCACGTTCCACAAAGTGATCCTGAAGGACAAGATGATCACCGTGACGCGCTACCTGCCCAAGTGAGTCCTGGGACAGGTCAGGTCTCCAGCTCCTGTCCTGCGTTGTGTCCACATGCTGTCCACATACTCAGTTACATGTGTCACACGCGGTTCACACGGAGGCGTTGGAGTGAGTGTTGTTGTCCCCTTCTGCAGTTACTGTTTTGTTTCCTAGGGTCATGTTAGGGTTATAGCTCCCAGACTTCCAAAAGGGATTTTATGCCGTTTATAACGTTTCGCCTGATTCTTAAAAAGCCAAGTGAAAATGGAGAATGTGAGGAGAGAAGGAGGAGAAAGTTGAGATCTGAGAAATCTCCTTTGCCAGCCCCCGGGGATGAGGTGGTTGAATGCCAAGGAGGGTGCTAAGTGTTTTGGAAAAGGTAGGGAGGAATCGGGGAAGGTTCTCTGTTGGACTTCGGCCGGGCCGTTTTGTTTCAGGTACCCTTACGAATCGGCCCAGATCCACTACACCTACAGCCTGTGCCCTTCCCACTCGGACTCGGAGTTCGTGTCCTGCTGGGTGGAATTCTCCCACGAACGGCTGGAGGAGTACAAGTGGAACTACTTAGATCAGTACATCTGCTCCGCCGGCTCGGAGGACTTCAGGTCGGAGGGCGCTTCGGCTTTCCATTGGGCCGCCTTGGGTGTAGCCATATTTTTTGTTTGTTTTTGTCTAAACAATATTTAGTCATTTATTATTTTATTATTATTATTTAATCTTTATTGTTGAAAGTGTTACATATGTCCCTCTTTTCCCCCCATTGACCCTTCCAGCCCGCCCCAGGCCTTCACCACCCTATTGTCTGTGTCCATGGGTTATGCATGTATGCATACAAGTTCTTTGGGTGTATCCATATTTTAACACTTCCGGCCTTTGATTACAAAATGATGTCGGTTTTAGAAGAACCTGGAAGAACAAAAGCACGTCTGCATTTGGGTTAAAAACTCAATGATGAGATGGATGGTGGTGATGGTTGCACAACCGCGGGAATGTGCTTAATGCCACTGAAATGGACACGTAACGGTTATTAAATTGGTAGACTTTGCTACGTAGATTTTACCACCTAAAGACAAACAGCCAGAAAACTTGGTGGTGGAATGTCAGTGCGGGTCATGTTCTCTTAACGTTTTCCTGCCCACTTTGTGGTGCTTTGCTGTTAATTTTCTGTGTGATTTATGACTGCGGGGATTAAAAAGCCACAACGCCCCCGGGCCGGGCGCACAGAAGCATTCTGGCATCTCTGGGAACAATAAGCAAATACAATCTTCCAGTTCCTCCTCCTGAGCTTGTGTTTTTGTGGGGTTTTAAAATTTTTATTTTGTTATTATTTTAAAATATATTTTTATGGATTTCAGAGAGGAAGGGGGAGGGAGAGAGAGATAGAAACATCAATGGTAAGACAGATTCATTGATCAGCTGCCTCCTGCACACTCCATACTGGGGATCAAGCCCGCAACCCGGGCATGTGCCCTGACCAGGAATCGAACCGTGACCTTGAGGTCGATTCTTTTGTTTTTTCAGAATTTATTTTTTAATTATCTTTGGCATACAGCCAGCTTGTGTTGTGAGTGAAGCCCCCTGAATTGTGGCACATCATGGGGAGAGGGTCCCTCACACATCAACTTCAGGGAGAGGGTGGAGATGGTGCTTTCATGATCTACTTTTTCTCACCACCACCTCCTTTTCTTCCTTGGCTCCTCCACAGCTTAATCGAGTCTCTGAAGTTCTGGAGGACCCGCTTCCTGCTGCTGCCCGCCTGTGTCACTGCCACCAAGCGCATCACGGAGGGCGAAGCCCACTGCGACATCTATGGGGACCGGCCCCGGGCCGACGAGGAGGAGTGGCAGCTGCTGGATGGCTTTATCCGCTTCGTGGAGGGCCTGAACCGCATCCGCCGGCGCCACCGCTCAGATCGCATGATGCGGGTGAGGGTTCCGGGGCCCCTTGGGGATGGCGCTTGGTCTGGGATTTGGGAACCTTCTCCTCCTATCTCAGGGACCCTTCCAGGAGACTCCAGCATATGGAATAGTTTCCGTCACTCAAAAAAAATCTCCCTCATGCCACCCTGTGTAACAGAGGTGGGGAGCGTCCGGCCCACGGGCAGTATAAGGCCCTCGAAATCATTTGGTCGGGCCCTGCCAAGGCATTAGAAGTTCGTTAAATGTTCGTCCAAATCGAGCGGGCTAATTTTTAAGTTGATAATTTTGTGCTGCCCTCGAATGATGCTGTAAATATTCACATGGCCCTCGGCAGAAAAAAAGATTCCCCACCCCTACTTTATAGCCACCTTCCCCCCTCATCTCTCATACCTGGCAGCCGGTGGCCTGTTCTCCAGCACTACGCTTTTCGTCTTTTCCAAATGTCCTATGAGTGGAATCACACAATATGTGACCCTTCGGGGCTGCCTTCTCTCCCTCAGCATCATGCCTCCACTGAGGGGCCCCCTGGGGCTGATGCCTTGTCTCTTTTCTCTGCTTCAGAAAGGGGCCGCCATGAAAGGCTTACAGATGGCGGGGCCCATTTCCACGCACTCCCTCGAGGCGGCTGGCCCCCCGGTTGGGAAGAAGGGAACCTCGGCCCTGTCTGCCCTGTTGGAGATGGAGGCCAGCCAGAAGTAAGTGCCTGGGCAGAGAGAGGCTCCAGCTACACTTAGTGGCCCAGAGAGGGGTTTTGGTTTTGTTTGTTTGGTTGATTTTTTTTGTTTGTTTGTTTTGTTTTTAGTAGAATTTATTCTGTAGAACAGTTTTAGGTTCAAAGCAAAATTGAGTGCAAGGTCCAGGGATTTCCCATACACACAAATGGGGAATCTCTGTACCCACATATACGATACATATCTTCCCCCATTCATCAGCATCCCCCACCAGAGTGGTACAGTTATTACAACTGATGAAGCTATATCAACACATAGTCACCCAAAGGCCATAGTTCATCTACCTCAGGGTTTTCTCGTGGTGTTGTACATTCTGTGGGTTTAGACAAGTTTAGGATTACATGTCACATGACAGAGCAGTTTCTGTGCCCCCTTAACTCTCCCAGCCAGGCCAGGGAGCCTCGGAGCTTCCCAGCGTCCTGGGCCTGTGTCCGTCAGTATTCTTCCAGGCCGTACCTGGTTCGCTCATCTTCTCTCAGCTTGTCTGTGCGCTGAGGACAGAGGCTGTGTGCTGTGCCTGGCACGTAGTAGGTGGACAATAGAGGTGAATGATGGAGAAAGGGATGCAAGGGTCCCTGGATGCGATGTTATAGGGGACTAGACCATCTGTGTCTGGTGTGAGGGTCCCAGCAGGAGCCCGCATCCATTCAGCTTTCAGGAAGTGACATGGAGTGAGGATGAGGCCGAGTGGGAGATGCGATTACAAAGGCTGCGTGGGAAGTTGAGTTCAGGCTGTCCTTACCTTAGCAAGAGCGATCCTTTGAAAGGCCTTTTATTTTCATGGAAAATTTCAAACAGATTAAAAAAATAGACAGGCTGGTATAATAACTCCCCATTTACCCATCACCCAGCTTCACTGGTTATCATCTCATGGCCAATCTCTTTCATTTATATCCCACTTGCTCTCATCTTCCTTTTTAATTTCTTATCCAATCCCACACATATATCTCTTCCTCTGTAACATTTCAGTATGTCTCTGAGAAATAAGTACTTTTTCTTTTTTTTTAATATATTTTATTGATTTTTTACAGAGAGGAAGGGAGAGAGATAGAGAGTTAGAAACATCGATGAGCGAGAAACATCGATCAGCTGCCTCCTGCACATCTCCCACTGGGGATGTGCCCGCAACCCAGGCACATGCCCTTGACCGGAATCGAACCCGGGACCCCCCAGTCCACAGGCCGACGCTCCATCCACCGAGCCAAACCGGCTTTGGCTAACTACTCTTTCTTAAGCAAAGCAAAACAAAACTGTGAAACCATTATTTACCTAAAAAGTTACAGCAATCCCTTAACATCATGAAATAGCCCTTCAGTGTCTTTGCCGGAAGTGGTGTTTTCAGAGCTGAGCCCCACGTGTAGGAAGGCCCGGTGGGTGGGTCCAGGAGGCAGGGGCCCATGGGTGGGCTCTCACTGGTCCAGAGAATGCAGAGGTGGAGGGAGGGTGATGGTGACATGGGAAGGAAGGGATCCAGGTGGGGACGTGGAGAACATAGCAGGCTGACGGGGAGCAAATGAGAGGAAGAGAGTTGGGAGGGGCTGGGCTCAGGACTGAGGGGTCCTCTTCCAAAAATACCTTCATGTGCCCAAGGAGAGACCCCAGGACCCTGCCTGGCAGGTTCTCCCTACAACTAGTCGTAGGCCTTTCCTGCTGGAAAAAAGAACAAGGAGCATATGTTGCTGGGAAGGGTGTGAAGCTGGGGGTGGGGGGGTCTTATTTTAATTTGTCAGTGAGTCACCATTCAGGACGCTCCAAGGAGCCTGCTTCTGCTCAGCCTGGAAGAGGAAGGATGGCTTGTGGGGGGAGGAGGGGTCCCGTGTGAGGGGCGAGACTCAACTAGCCCCAGAGCAAGAGGCAGGACAGAGAGGCGAAATCCGAGTCTTCCCGAGGACTGTTCTGTGACGTGGTGCGTTCTCTCAGTGCTGGAGGCAGAACAGAGGGAGCAGACCTTTGTACAGTGTTTGCTCACACAGCGTTTTTCATTTGTGTCCTTTTTTTAATTTCCTGCACCAAGCTGACCCAACTTTATTTATTATGAAAAAGAATTTTTTAAATATAACTTTTAAATTGATTTCAGAGAGGAAGGAAGAGGGAGAGGGAGAGAGACAGAAACATCAATGATGAGAGAGAATCATGGATCGGCTGCCTCCTGCACACCCCACACTGGGGATCAAGCCCGCCACCCGAGCCTGTGCCCTTGACCAAAATCGAACCATAAAAACAAAACAAAACAAAAAAAAAACCATGACCTCCTGGTTCATAGGTCGATGCTCAACCACTGAGCCACCACAGCCAGGCATGAAAAATAATTTTTAAATGTCCCCTATAGTCCTGCCATCCCAGCATAATTGTGCTTATTTCTTCCACTTCCCTCCGGTCTTTCTTGGAGGCGTGTCCATTCAGTCAGGCCCTCCTGGAAGGCAGCAGCCCCGGGGATCTTGGCCTTGGGCCCATGAGCAGCGTGGCTGTGAGCCGTCTGGGCAGCAGGTACCCAGCAGCAGGCTTTGCTGCTCCTGTAGATGAGGACAATGAGGACAGCTGGGTCCGAGCAGAGACCCCCCACATGGCGGCTGTTACTGCCTTGGTGCCGCCCTCCCTGCAGAAGGCCGTGTGCCCCTACACATGTTCTCACGTATGTACATGCACAATACGTGTGACTGGTCATTTTGTGGCAGCCCCGTCCCCTGAGCCATTAGACAAGGAGCCTCCAGGGGCAAGGACAGGGTCCCTGGATCCCTGATTGCTAGTCCACAGGCCGGACGGCAGCTCAGTAAATGGGGGTTGACGTGGGTGTCTGTGGGTAGCCAAGACTTCCTGGCCCTGCTCTCCTGGCCGTGGCCTGCCCAAGGGAATGTCACAGTGTGTGACTGCGTGTGGGGCTCAGAAGAAACCACACGGTGGGGGGGGGGGGGCTGTGTGGCGGGAGGAGGCAGACAGTGATGCGAGGGGACAAGGGAAGGAACCCAGCACTTGTTCCGCTTCTCCTGTATGAACTGCACCCCAGAGTAGCAAGTCATTGGTGTGGGGAAGTTTTCTTTTTCTCAGTATTCCAGGGAATAGCTGGGGACGGATGATAGCACATCACATGTGTGGGCTCTAATGGACGCGTAGATCAGCAGAGATGATCAGCGGCAACTGCCGTCGCCAGAGAGGGACAAGGGGCCTCCAGATAGAAGCACACGCGCGCATAGGGAGGAGGCTGGCCCTTGAATGTCGATCTGCCCACGCCTGTCATCATCGTCTCTCGGCCTCGGGAAGCGCAGGTCCAGAGGAACGGGATGCGCAGTGAAGGGTGCCATCGGCTCTCCCAGGCCGTCCGTTTACAGGACACGCAAGCTGCTTTCTTCAACAGATAAATGGCAGGGACAAGAGCGATAAGAAGGCGTTTATAGCTTGAAAGAGACTTAAGAGACAGCATATTGCAGTGTAGGGACCTTAGTTGAGTCCTGTTTTGAACAAAAAAACTGCCAAGAAATTTTTGAAGGTGATTGGAGAAATATTTGATATTAGAAAACCTTAAAGAAAAGTTTTTGAGCCCTGGCTGGTGTTTCTCAGTGGTTAGAGCATCGGCCTGCGCACCGGAGGGTCATGGGTTCGATTCCTGGTCAAGGGCGTGTACCTGAGTTGAAGGTTTGATCACCTCAGTCAGGGTGTGTGGGGGAGGCAACCAGCCGAAGTGTCTCTCTTACATCGATGTTTCTCTCTGTCTCTCCCTCTCCCTTCCACTCCCTCTAAAAATCAATGGGAAAAAAATCCTCGAGTGAGGATTTAAAAAAAAAACAAAAAACAAAGATGACAGCAACAGCACTGTCTTCGTGTCATCTTGGCTACCGCGGGTCCTTCCTTGGGGGGCTCTGAGCGAGCCACGGGCGTGTGTTTGTCCTTCCAGGTGCCTGGGAGAGCAGCAGGCAGCTGTGCACGGTGGCAAGAGCTCCGCCCAGCCCACCGAGAGCAGCAGCAGTGTTGCCATGACTCCCACCTACGTGGACAGCCCGAGAAAGGTAAAGGGGGCCACTCCAGCAGGGAACGGGTGACCCAATGGGCAGGGTGGGGTCTAGGACTGGCGTGCTGAGGACTCGAGGCGGTCTGCCCTGCGTTGCGCCCTTTGCGGCGTGACTACTTTTACTGAGGAACTTTCTTGCTCAGAACTGTAAGGAGGCTGGCTGCTCGGTAAAGGCAGATGGAAAGCAGTCCGGCTAAACAGTACTGGTCACGGCCTAGGGCCTGGCTTGAGCCTTGGAATTGGCCATCTGGTTGTCCTGTAGCCACCTCTCCGGCTCCCCCGGAGGGCAGGTAGGAAGCTCCTGAAGCATCTGCCATGAGTTCACTGTTTTTCTTTTTCTTTTTTAAAAATTATCTACAAGTAAAGGTCCAGGATGAGAGAGCTCACTCTTTGATAATGAAATTCCCGTCAGTTTGCTTAGACTCCTGAAAACAACCACCACAAAAAACACAACCTGAGTCAGGGGCCTCTGAGCAGAATAGGAGGCAGGCACAGCAGAGGGGCCGGAACTGTAGTCGGGCTTCGCACACCTTTAAGACCAGTAGCCTTGGCTCTGTCCACGCCTCTGGGAAATCCAGACCCTGAGATCGTCTGGTGTGGGAGGTGAGCCGATCAGATGTCCTTTTATCTGATCTCCATTAAGAAGAAACGAAGGAGATTTAATAGATGTATTTTCTTTTCAAAATTGTGTTCAAATTGTATATCCACCGTGGTATTTATTTATTTTACTTCCCTGTCATGAACATTTGCCCATATCATTATTTTTGCAAAGAATGAGTTTTAAAAGTAATGATAGAATATTTCATCAGATGGATGGCCCTTCATTTATAATTTGCTTTTTCCATCTGGTTTTAAAAACAACTTTTGAAAATTCTTCCGTACATTTTTATAATTATTCTACAATTATCAATAATGCTGCAAATAGCATCTTTGCAGATAATTATTTGACCACATTGCTGGTTATTTTTTTAGGATCAATTACTAGCATTAGACTACAAGGATGGAGGGATTAAAATCTGAGAAAAAGTATAACTGAGTCTATAGGCAGCTTGTGAAATCTGCAGATCAGGGGTTGGCAAACCTTGAGGAATACAGGCTTTGTGGGCCAAGAGGCAAGTTCAAGGCTTTTGCATAGGTACTTCCATAAGCAGTTACTCCCCTCTCCTAGCTCACAGGCTGTGATAAGCCAGTGGCTGGATGTGGCCTGCAGGCTGTAGTTTGCTGTGACTTCAGGTGCAGTTCTAAGGGCAGTCTGTGTGTAAGGAATGACCTGTGGGTCAAGGAAAAGCTTTTCACCCATCCTCACTTGCATGTATATACATCTCAGCGATATCAGCACCTCTGCTTCTGTATGTTCTGGCAGAGAAGGGACCCGGATAGAACAAGGAGAATCCCAAAGTACCCTCACTTCGACCTCTGCTCATTGCCATCTGTGAGGATTAGAAAGAGTGCCAGGGACAGGCCTGAAAGGTAGAGAAATTATAGAGCCACCAGCATTCAGGCTAAAATGTGGCAACAACCCGATATTCGAATGCTATTTACAACATTCTCCTACTCTTCCAACTGAACACTAAAATCCCCGTGTGGATATCCGTGTCGTCAAGGAGAAGCACAGGTGTGATGCGATGGCCAGTGCGAAGAGCTCTGGCTGACATGCTCAGAACTTCCTGGCGATGTCTCCAGGCAGCGTCTGGGTTGGGATGCGTGGAAGGGGACCCGAGGTTGCATCTCCACAGGCTTGTGTTTTCATGGTCGGTTCCCCGGTTTCCAGTGGCCTGTGGGAAATGGCGGCAATATTGATCAAACACAGCCAGGCAGTTCAGTGACTCTGCTGACAGGATTGAAGGAAGGTTGTAGGAAAGCAGAGACCTTCAGATCTATCATGTGTCAGTGATAATGCATCCAAAGTAAAAACATGTTGACAGGACGAGCGAAGCCTTCTTAGCCCTAAGAAAGGTGGAAGGAGGGGTCATTGGAAAAGTCCTCCATGTCATTTTTTAAAAATATATTTTTATTGTTTCAGAGAGGAAAGGAGAGGGAGTGAGAGAGAAACATCAATGATGAGCGAGACCCATTGGTCAGCTGCCTCCTGCACGCCCCACACTGGCGATGAAGCCCGCAACCTGGGCTCAATTGAACCATGACCTCCTGGTTCATAGGTTGACGCTCAACCACTGAGCCACACTACGTGGGCTTCTATGTCATTTTTGTTTCAAATACGTGGCAACTTGAGGCCCACAGGGACAGGCGGAGAGAGGAAGGCGGTTTCAGAAGCTCCCCCAGTGCCTGTGCATCCGACATTACGACATTGTCACACAGGCTGTGGAGGAGAAAGGATTGCTGCCTCTTTATCCCCTGTTTGCTCAGAAAATGAAGCAAGAACTTTTCCTGCATGGAACCCTCTTCTCCCATCTGGCTGCCATGTTTAGGGAGCGACAGAATTGAAAGCCTCAAGCCCTGAGTATCTCTCCAAGAGGCCTGCTGGTCACCCAGGCTGGTGGGAGGCCAAGAAGTGACCCCTGAAGCGCCTTCCCTACCACCCCCTCCAAGCTGCTCTCTGGCCTCCCCTTCCCCCTGGGCATAGGCCTGAAGGGAGCGGAGAGCTATGTGGGAGGGCGCAAGCGTCTGAGCCGGGCTCCCAGGAGGCCCCAGGGAGCTTGGACCCACCTTCTAAGCCAGGTGCTCACTCCCACGTGACGGGATGCTCTGCCCAAGAAGGTGCCAGTCCTGCTTGTGCTTTGCGTTTGGATATTGTCTTCCCTGGTGGATCTCTCTTCCCTCACCCCCATTCTCTTCATGAGCCCTTGTTTCTCTCCTTCCCTCCTTGTTTTCGTTTTTTGTTTTTCTTTCGTCCCCCGCTCCTCCCCCTGATGGCTCACCACGGGTCCACATTCCGTTCCTTCGCTCTCTTGCACCTGCTGCCGCCACTGCCTCCTCCTCCTCTGACTCCAGGACGGGGCCTTCTTTATGGAGTTTGTCCGCAGTCCGCGCACAGCGTCGTCTGCCTTCTACTCGCAGGTCAGTCAAACCCTGCAGCCCACGCACACCTGCCCGGTCAGCAGAAGCCTTCTGCTCGGCTCAGGACAGATGGGATGGGACCTCGGCTGAGATTCAAGGGCAGCTGACATTGAATTTGGTCTCCGAAGCGTCCATTCCCATCCTAGGTTTGGGCCAGGGCAGAGGGGGATGGAAATGATGGATGTCAGAGACCAAATGGTCGCATCAGTGCTGACTCACACTTCCTGCCTCTGCCTCTCTGTGCCACAGAGTTGCCACCGATTCTTCGCCAAGTGGCAGCCTCTTCCCTTTGAGGTGTTTTTGTCCATATAATACAAGCAGCATGAACGATGCCTGCTTAAGGGCTGAACGCTTATTTTTTTCCCTTCTAATACAACCAGAGAAGTCTGTAATCATGGGGTGAGAAGCGGGAAGTGGTGGAAACCAGCAGACATTTACTAACAGGCGTGTGCTGTCAGAGGCTAACGTGTGCGGCCTGGGCAGCTCGTCCGGCTGCTGGACTTCCCTGAACACGTTTGTCAAAGGAAGGGTTTGGGCCAGATCTCCAAGGGCCTCCCAAGCCTTAACATGCTTCAGTGGCTATCTGCCACGACATAGCACCATCTCACTTATCCTCACGCCGTCACCGGTGCGTTAGGTGGAAGTGTTAGGGCCAGTTTACAAATGGAAAAATTGAGAGGCAAAGAAGTTGTACTTTGCACAGCATGGTGCCAACCTGGGCTTTAAATCCAGGACCAACAGGCTTGACCCCCCTGCTCTGTAGTCAACATTAGCAATGACTGTCCTGACAGGTCCTAGGTGACGATGAACGGGGCTCCCAGTCCTTTACCAAGACCCCTGAGTGTGTGAAATCGGCTTAGTTACAGAGACTTGAGAGAGCTGAGGAGGCTTATGCGGAGCAGGGCAAACTAAGGAGGATGGGACTTGAGAGTTTAAGGGTGGAGGTTAAGGGAGCCTTACTGGATAGAAGTCAGGAAACCAGCATTAAGTACCTACTATGCAATGGACTCTGCAAATATGATCTTCCCAACAGGGTGTGAGGTGCAGGGATTATCACCCCACTTTTCCAGATGAGGACACTGAGGCTTAAGGATGTTAGCTGGTCAGGAGGCATACAGCTGGCGAGTAGCTGAGCCCCTGCACCATTCTGCCCACCAGTCTGTGTGGTCTGCACCTACCTCTTCCCAGTGAGCTGCTCGACTCGGGGCAAATCCCTGCTGGGACCTCTGAGTCCTCATCCAGAATCTGTGATCTCTGAGTGTGGGCAGCACGCTGCATTTTTGGTTTAAAACAGACTCAGGTCGGACTTCTTAAACTTTTGCTTTCTAACAAGAGACCCTCTTGAACTTAGATTAGAATTTAACATAAGAAAAAGCAATCCCTAGCTGGTTTGGTTCAGTGGCTAGAGCGTCGGCCTGCGGACTGAAGGGTCCCGGGTTTTACAGTCAAGGGCACCTGCCTGGGTTGCAGGCTTGATCCCCAGTGGGGGGCATGCAGGAGGCAGCCGATCAATGATTCTCTTTCATCATTGATGTTTCTATCTCTCTCTCCCTCTCCCTTCCTCTCTGAAATAAAAAAATATATATACTTTAAGAAGGTCAACATATCTGGAATAAGAGAATTGTGTTATAAATCCCGTAATAGTCCGCACAGCTTCACATGGTAGAATTCACCAGTAGAACAAAAGTGGGTGAGTTCCCACAATTGGAAATTACAGAGTTGAGAGCTTAGGAGGACACATGAAAAAATTTATATCTCCCACCAGGTATATTGTTAAGAAGACATATAACTTCTTAGAAAATTATCTCTACTCAAATCAGATACTTACACAAAATTAAATTGCACTTTATTTATGTTTCATTTCTGTGTTAAATATACATAAAATCTGCTTGCTTTGTTTTCTTTAGAAATTTTTTATTTTTATTGATTTCAGAGAGGAAGGGAGAGGAGAGAGAGAAAGAGAGATTGAAAGATGAACATAGAGCAGGCATCAGGGAATGGGCAAACTTAGCTCACCATCTGCTTTTATGAATAAAGTTTTATTGGAACAAAGCCATGTCCATTTGTTTACGTTGTCTACGGCTGCTTCTGTGCCTCTCCATGCAGAGTTGAGTAGTTGCCGCAAGCCCTGTATGGCCCACAAAGCCTAAAATATTTAGTCTGGTCCTTTCCAGAAAATGTTTGCCAATTTCTGATAAAGAGGATAACCCCTTAACCTCATCTCCACTGAAATGAAACGCAGGAATTAGGTAAATTTTGGAGACATCCTTCCCTTTAGGCTGGTGGGGCAGTTCTCAGGGGCAGTAGATGAGAGGGAACCCATTACCCGGATCCAGAAGGCATCACGGAAGAGCCACGCTTTTGTGCCTGAGAGCTGGGTCGAGTCCTCCGTTCGCTTCTAATTTAGAATGACAGTGCAGTACCCATTCCTAAGCCTTGCTGGTTAGAAGCAGATGGGGATTGGTAATAGCAAGTTGCCTCTTGCTGCCTTTCTCCGTGTACTTATGGTGCTGGCAGAGTCTATGTGTTTTTGGTATGTTTTCCCCCCCCAAACTGAGAGCCAAATGGTTCTTTCAGAATGAGGGGCAATTTTGCCTCCCAAGGTACATTTGGTACTATCTGGAGACATTTTTATTCATGACAACTGGGCTGGGGGAGATAATGAGAGCAGTGTTACTGGCATCTAGTGGGTAGGAGCTGGGGATGCTGCTCTATGTCCCACACAGGACAGCCCCCACAACAGACTTATCTGTCCCCAAGTGGCAGTAGTGTCAAGGTTGAGACGCCCTGACTTAGCAGGAGTAATTTGTGCAGCATCTAACAACATAGCTGATGATATAAAGCTTCATTTTAGAAGTGCTCAAGTACTCCTAGTCCCCTTAAAAAAAGAAAAGAAAAGAAAAGGACCATAAATGTAAATAGCCTTACAGAATTTCTTTTTTTTTTTAACGTACAGGTGTCTGTGGACCAGACGGCCGTCCCGGGGTTGGACGGCACCAGCTTGGGGGTAAGCACAGGCCAGTCCGCGGACAGAGGCAACAGCCAGACCTTCGGGAGCTCCCAGAACACGGGGGAGCAGAGCTTCACCTCCGCGAACCCCAGTGACAGCAGGTGAGACTCCTCCTGGGCGGTGGGATGGTCCGCCTGCAGAGGCTGTGGAGGCTGGGCGGCCAGAGTCCTGACTCCCAGTCCGCTCTTACCAGACCTGTGCTGAGGCTGATGCCCTGCACCCTGCCTTGCTCACAGAAGAGCTCAGAGGTCCCCGCAGAGGATCAGACATGCAGGGTGGGTTTCGGGGAGGGGGCTCTGAGCCAGTCAGTCCTGTTCCACGTGGCTCCCATGGCAGAGGCCTCCCATGTGGTAGCGTGCAGTGGGTCTGTGCCGCTGGAGGAAATGCATGGGTAGTGAATGGGTCCCCCTCTGGCCAGATAGGGCCACACTGTTCCCAATCCTGAGCATCCAGAGGGAACAGAAGCCGCTCGGACCTCATTTGCTTGGGGAAGCGGCCCACACCCTAGCTTGTTATACCGCTGGCAGATCAGAGGAACTTCTTTTTGATTTCCTTTGTTGCATAATTGCTCCCTAGCCATCTGCCCAGGCTGTTCCTGCTGCCTTCCTGGGCTGATGGAGCAGCCCTGGGCTGCGTGGCCTGAGGAACTGCCTCTTGCACCCGTTCCCTGATAGAGAAGGGCCCCGGGCAGCCTGCCCGCCCGGCGCTGTCGGAAGCACCCCGTTGCCTTCACGTCGCATGTGCAGGGCCGGGCTTCCCGTGTCTCATGCACGCAGCCCGTTCACTGTGGCCAGCGGAGGATCAGTTCAGAGGCGCAAGCAGGCCTGGGTGTGCCTCGTCTCTTTCGCCTTCCAGGCTCATCCCCATCGAGCCTGGCTCTGGCCGGGGAGGGTCGGAGGGGCTGCCTGGTTCCTAGGGACAGAGTGCATGTCCCTGCTTCCTCCTTGCTTGCGAGACCAGGGGCGCAGGTTTCTTCTGCTTTTGAAAGGAAAGAGGAACTGGGGCTGTGTAGGCTGGAGACAAGGAGACCAACATTGACAGAATCAGGACCAATGAATGGAAATAGAACAGGTTCCATTTCGTGGTAAAAAACTTGCTAGCAGCTGGTACGCCACGGGGAGGTGGGCTTCCTCGCAGGAGCTGAGTTCTGCGCTCACACGGGTGGGACCGCCTCCTGTCCGAGCCTGGGAGTGGGGACTCGGGGTGCTGGGTTCAGTCCCCATTCAGTGTGGGTATGGGAGGCACCCCTTCTCCCCTCTCTAAAATCAACAAAACGTATTTTTAAAAAAATAAGCAAGTGTGGACATAAAATCACTTGGAATTCTTTTTGTTTTTTAATGTATACACTTTGGAAGTAGGAACCTCTCCCCCTTCCCATAAGATAACCCCAGGATGTAGCGATCCAGAATTTTCTGGGTCACCTTTAATGTCAGTGCTGTCCAAGGTCCCCGCTCTGTAAGAAGGACGGTTCCTCAGGTCCCGGCTCTGGCCCTGCTGACCAGGCGTTCTGTGTCCCAGCTCTCAGCAGGTGCTGGCAAGCTCCTTGACATCGGCCTCCACCCTGGCCGAGATCCTGGAAGCCATGAAGCACCCCTCGTAAGTGCTGGGCGCGTGTGCGAGCGCCGGGGTGGGAGGGTCCGCAGGCCCAAGCCGGGCCCTGCTCGGGCAGTGCAGTTCGGTGGGGTCCTACCTGACTTGGTTGCTCACTAGCTGTGAGACCTCGGGCGAGTCCCTTGACCTCCCTGGTCTCTGAGACGTACCTTGTTTGTAAAATGGGACAATAGAAGTCCCAGGTTGGATGTAAGGATTAAATAGAATAGTTACATAGCTCACCTCGTCTCGTACCTGACGAGTATATTCTCTAAATGTCAGGTCCTTTTTGCTTTCTCTTCTCCTTTTCCCCCTTTCACACCATTTTTTGTTCTGTCCTGGGGTTTCTCTGGGTCTAGAAATAGTGGAGAGCAGTTGCTCACGCCAGATAGTAAGTGCTTTAGCACGAGTCCCTTCTTCACCATCTTCTCTTTCCGCTGTTGCCATGGTGCACCCTGCTCCCTGCGCGCCGCGTTGGAACTCAGGACAGGCGTCCAGCTGCTCTCAGAACAGAAGGGCCTCTCGCCCTCCTGCTTCATCAGTGCAGAGGTGGTGCACTGGCTGGTGAACAACGTGGAGGGCGTCCAGACGCCGGCCATGGCCATCGACATCATGCAGGTGAGATAGCCCGAGCGGGGCCACAGAACCGTCTGCTCGGGCCCGGGAAGCCAGAGCCCGTCTCTGAAGGGGTCGCCCTTTCCAGCAGCGAGGTCTGGACGGGGGGTGAGGATCTGCTTTTTAATAAGTATGAGGACTGTCTGGAATCGAGGAAGGAGCTTGACTTGCTTTGAAAGACACGACTTAAAAATCTGGGTGAGCCCGGCCGGCGGGGCTCAGTGTTTGAGTGTTAATCTATGAACCAGGAGGTCAGGACACATGCCTGGGCTGTGGGCTCCATCCCCAGTGGGGGGCATGCAGGAGGCAGCTGATCAATGATTCTCTGAGATCATTGATGTTTCTATCTCTCCCTCTCCCTTCCTTTCGGAAATCAATAAAAATATATTTTAAAAAGATCCGATGTCAGTATAGTAAAATATTAACTTTGTTGAAGTCGGGTTTTCTTTATACTTTTCTGTATGTTTGAAATATTTGATGTTAAAATACACATTTGTACTTTCTAGCTTTGTCTGCACCAGGCACAGCACTTCGCAGGGTGCGGCTATGGCTGATGGGGTGGAGGGTACGGTCTCCTGGGGGACCCTGTACGGGGGCTGCGCCTCTCACATGTCCCTCTGCGGGAATTTCAGTTTCACTGTCTCTCCCTCAGAAAATGCTGGAGGAGCAGCTCATCACGCACGCGTCTGGCGAAGTCTGGCGGACCTTCATCTACGGCTTCTATTTCTACAAGATAGTCATGGACAGAGAGCCCGACCGAGGTCAGAGACGCGGCACGCTGGGGCCACGGGGGCCGGTGCTTTGCCCGGTGACTTGCTCTCTCAAATGGCGCTGCTGCTGGAGCTTCTTGGGTCACTTGGTTTTCCAAGTTGTGCGGGCCTGTCAGCTTCCCTGAGCGTTTGTGTTTAATTTAAGCATAGCTGGAGCGACACAGGTTTCTTAAAGCTACAGGACGTTCTTGGTGTGAACAGGGTGAATGGAAGATAACCCTCCAGGAAGGCAAGGGACCTGGCGTGAGCAAATTCCCGCGGGCCATGTTTTGGTAGCTGGCTTTGATTAGAGCGCCCCCACCCAGTGCAGGTGGGTCTGAGGATGACATGATGGGCTCGAACCTGCATGTCTGACAGCACTTTCTCCTCGCTGGGCCTGCAGGCTCCATTTCTTCCCCCAGGAAGACCATCGAGACCTAACATATTTCCCAAGATATGTTTTATGTGTTTGTTTGCGGGTTTTTTAATGAGGAAAAGTGATCCCCAAGAGGATAGCAATCCCAGCCGGTCAGAGCTGGCTCGCACAGCACCAGAGGCAGCCAGGACGCAGACAGGCAGCTGTGGTCTCCTGGCGCACAGGGCAGCGTGACTCCCGTCCTGCAGACAAGGCGTCCGGCCATGGGTCTCAGGAATCGTGCATCCGATAAAACGGCCTGTGCCGCTCTTCCCCAAGGAAGGGTCAGAGCGGACCGGGCAGGCCGTCTCCCTTGTAGCTGCTAGTGTGCCCCTGCCACCTCTTCCCTTCATTTCTGAGTGTGACCCATTGTACCTTCAAGTTGAAGAAATGCCGGTCAAAGTGAACATTTTATTAAGGGAAATCTTACAGTGTGGCCTTTTGTGTTGGCTTCTTCTGCTCAGTGTGATGTGCTTATGGCTCACCCGTGTTGTAGCGTCCGTCCGTAAGAAAACAGGCCTTCGTGCCCAAGGCGCTTTCTCTCCCTTCTGCTTCCCCAGTGGCCGTGCAGCAGCCCACCACCTGGCACACGCCAGCGGTGGACGACTTCGCCAGCTTCCAGCGCAAGTGGTTTGAGGTGGCCTTCGTGGCCGAAGAGCTCTTGCACTCAGATATCCCGGCCTTCCTCCTGCCCTGGCTGCCCAGCCGGCCGGCCTCCTACGCGAGCAGGCACAGCTCCTTCAGCCGCAGCTTCGGAGGACGGAGCCAGGCCGCTGCGCTCTTAGGTAGGTGCCCGAACCAAGTAGGGCCTGGCGGTGCGCTGGCAGGTGGCTGAGGCAGAGTGGCCACCAGCCGAGGGAATGAGGCCTGGGAACCGGGATCGAAGCCGCCGTGGCGGTCACACTGGCCATTCGGTCTGTGGGCACCGCAGGCTCCTGCGCTGGCTTCTGTGAGTGGGTTGAGCTCATTATTGTCCCGATCAACAAACAGTGTTCATCAGCGTCCCACTCTCCCCAAGGTCACGTTCAGAGACAGAGGCACAGTGAGCCACTTCAAATAAGTACTGGATGGTGTACGGTGATACTTTCTTTTCCTGAGAGCTGAGGGAAGCAAGAGAGATTCCCAAAGAACCCGACCCAGTGCCAGAAGTCCAAGCATCACTCTCACAGAGCGCGCCCCTCAGACCAGCACAGAGAGCTCTTTGCTCTTATGAGCTTGGCTACAGTCGCTCAGGATCGCCCCAGGTTAGAGGCAGAAAATCAGGGGCACTGATGGCAGCAAGTGTACAAATGCGTTATAGGAATGTGTTTTGCAAAACATCTGTTAGATTTGGGCTCCTTTTAGGTGTGGGGAAACGAGCAGTTATTTGAAGAACGTCTTTTCCTTTAAAGTGCTCGATAAAAGGGCTTCTTCTGATGTGAGTCCCTCGTGCGGAATGTGCAAAACCAGCGAGCAGGGGCTTCGACCTCAGCACTGTGGATATTGGGGTCCAGATGATTCTGTGTGTGGGGGGTGTGCTTAGCCTCTCAGACCTCTACCCACTGGATGCCAGTGGCACCGCCCACTGGCAAAACGTCTCCAGACATTGCCCGGCCTCCCCAGGGGAGTGCCAAATTGCCCCCAGTTAGGAACGGCTGCCTGGGAGGGAATTGAAGATTCCAGGAAGGAGCCAAGATCGGGGAGCTCAGCAAACCGTGGAGGCCCACCTCCCTCTGCAGGTGTCAGGCCGGGTGAGGACGTTTTCAGAGCTGGTGGGAGGAGTGAGCTGCAACCCAAAGCAAGCGCTGTCCTCTGCCCTCGTGGCCCTGGGCTGCTCTAGTGCTTTCTGTGGGTGCTGTGGCTGCTCTAGCCCTGCCCTGCCCCAGGCGGTGCCGTGCGATGACAGCCTTCATGCCCTGGTTTCTAGATCACTCATGAGGCGGCACTGCAGCAGGCAGACAGCTACCTCATTTACTACTCCTCCTCCCGTGCCGGAGCGATGCTGTGATTTATGTTGTAGAGTTCGTGACACTGAGGCTCAGGGAGGGGAAGGAATTTGCCCCAGGCTCTGCTTCTGTGCAGTGTTAGGACTGGCGTGTTTTTCTCCACCGTCTGCGCCCGGCCATACTGCACCACGGCTTCAGGAAGACAAGAGTCAGAGCCAGTCAGGGCTGGAGGGATTTGTGTGCCAGTTTCAATGAAACTTTCAGCATTGGAGCCGCCGAATTCTTTCGCCTTAAGTATCATAGCCAGCTGAGCAGTGTCCGTGGGACCCTGGCCAGGCCTCGGGGTGACCATGGGTGAGCGGGAGGCTTACACTGGGAGGAAGGGTTACCAGGAACAGGAGGAGAGGGGATGATTACAAGCGAGGTGGCCAGAGGAGAAGGCACGCAAGGAGGCTGTGACTCATCCACGTTTCATTGATCAGAGCTCTCCTCTGTGGCTGCGTAGGATTTCTGAGCAGGAGACCCAGGGAGGATGAGCTAGTTTGATACTGACCTGGAATTTTTGAGTAACACACAGTTGATGAAACAGGGCATTAGGCCTCATAATGATGTTTCTTGAGGCAAGATTATAGAACTGTTGCCTCCCGGGGTCGGGACCAGAAAAGGGAGACTTGCTCTGGACTGTGATGTGGTTTGGATGGCTGGTCCAGTTGTGTCCCTTCGTGGGTCACTGGGATCGGAAGGCCAGGGGTTCAGCTGGCGGAGGTTCTGACTCTGATCTTGACCGAGACATTTTCCCTCCTTGGCTGCTGTTTCCTCAACTATAAATGCAGGGGCGGGATTAGACTGGGGGAGGTAAACTGTGGCTTACCTGCTCAAATCTGTGTATTTGTTTGTTTTATAATACATTTTCTTAAATATATTTTTATTGATTTCAGAGAGGAAGGGAGAGGGAGAGAGAGTTAGAAACATCAAATGATGAGAGAATCATTGATCAGCTGCCTCCTGCACACCTTCTACTGGGGATCGAGCCCACAACCCGGGCATGTGCCCTTGACTAGAATTGAACCGGGACCCTTCAGTCCACAGGCTGATGCTCTATCCAGTGAGTCAAATCAACCAGGGCATAAATTTTATTTTTAGAGCACTTTTAGGCTCGAAGCAAAATTGAGCACAAAGTAGACTTCCTATATGCTCCCTGTCCCAACACACACACAGCCTCCTCCACTATCAACATCTCCCACCAGAGTGGGATGGTTGTTATAATCGATGAACCTACATTGACATTATCATCACCCAAAGTCTGTGGTTTGCATTAGGGTTCACTCTTGGTGGTGTACATTTTATGGGTCTTGACAAATGTATGGCGACATGTATTCACCATTGTAGTATCATACAGAGCAGTTTCACTGCCCTAAAAATCCATCTGTTTTTGTAAATAAAATCTACGTTTACGTCATGCCTGTGGCTGCTTTTGCACTATAATGGCAGACCTGAGCCATTGAAACAGTCTCTATATGAGACCGCATAGCCCACAAAACCTAAAGTATTATCTGGACCTTTACAGAAGTTTGCAGCCCCTGGTCTAGATGATTTCTAGGAAGCTTCTAGAATCTGCGATTTTCCTCTTAGGTGATTCTGCAGTTTCCTATCTGGGTGTTTATTCTTCCTCCTCATCCCCTCCTCCTTCTCTCTCTCTCTTGGGGTCCCTCCTCTGCACGGACATAGCTGCCACCGTCCCGGAGCAGAGGACTGTGACGCTGGACGTGGACGTGAACAACCGAACAGACCGGCTGGAGTGGTGCAGCTGCTATTACCATGGCAACTTCTCCCTGAACGCGGCCTTCGAGATCAAGCTGCACTGGATGGCGGTGACCGCTGCGGTCCTCTTCGAGATGGTGAGCGTCTCCTCTCCTTGTGGATGGGGTCCTGGCTCGCTGTGCAGAGGGCTCAGTGGGTGCTTAGCAGCAGATCGTGTCACTTCAAGAAATACATCTTTTTATTGATTTCAGAGAGGAAGGGAGAGGGAGAGATAGAAACGTCAGTGATGAGAGAGAATCATGGATTGGTTGCCTCCTGCACGCCCCCTACTGGGGATCGAGCCCATCACCCAGGCATGTGCCCTGACCTGGAAGCAAACCGGCAACCTCTTGGTTCCTGGGTTGATACCCAACCACTGAGTCACACAGGCCAGGTGAGAAGGGTTTTTAGAGGCAAGAAATAGCTCTCTCCAGTCTCCTCCTCCCAAAAGAAACACCGGCATTGCAGACGCATGGGCTGCCGGGAGGAACTGTGCGTAGCTCACAATTGCGAATATTCGTCAGGAGGTGAGACTGCGTTTTCCTGCCCAGGACTGGTTGGGAGCCGGCGATCACCAACATGCCAGTCAGTGTGCGTGACGCCACCTGGCAGCTTCGCCCCCCAAGCAGTGTTTCCTCTCGTCTGCACCAGGTTGGGGGTGACACTGTTTGTGTCTGTGTTTTCCACCAGGTCCAAGGGTGGCATCGCAAAGCCACCTCCTGTGGCTTTTTGCTGGTCCCGGTTCTGGAGGGTCCCTTTGCGCTGCCCAGTTACCTGTACGGCGACCCGCTTCGAGCCCAGCTCTTCATCCCTCTCAACGTCAGCTGTCTGCTCAAGGAGGGCAGCGAGCACCTGTTTGATAGTAAGAGATGCTCCCCTCAGGGCTTCCGTCTCTATGAGTAAGACCAGGCCCCTCTTCCCCCCAAGGACACCTCTGGGGAGCTAACCCACGTAGGCTCCTGCGTAGAGAGCCTTCGGACAGGGGCCAAAGGATCTGAGTTTTAATCCTCCTTCTTCACTTAGTGACTGGGTAACCCTGGACAAGTCACTTAATGTCTCTGAGCCTCAAAATCCTTTTTATTTATTTTTTATTTTTGTATATATTTTTATTGATTTCAGAGAGGAAGGGAGAGAGAGAAAGAGATAGAAACATCGATGATGAGAGAGAATCATGAATCGGCAACCTCCTGCACGCCCCACACTGGGGATCGAGCCCACAACCTGGGCCTGTGCCCTGACCGGGAATCTAATCGTGACCTCTTGGTTCATAGGTCGATGGTCATCCACTGAGCCACACCAGCGGGGCTATAAAGCACTCTTTACACACACACACACACACACACACGCACACATACACTTGTGTGACCTCACAGTGTGGCTGAGGCAGGACCATTTTTGCAGTTCGGAAATGCCTAATGAGTGTGTGTATCTGACTATTTTAAGCCAGGCACCGCCTCATGGTGCTGTTTTTCATGTGTTGAGGGGACAGAGAGAGGGTCCCCCCACCGTCCGAGCCTCCTCTGGGGTTTTCCACCTTCACGGTGATAGCACAGGATAGCGCGAGGGGCTGGCATCGGGGGACATTTTTTGTGTGAGCTGATGGTTTTCTCTGCCACTCATAACCCCGTCATCAAGACCAGCCGCCTCTGTGGGTTGCCATGGTTACAGCTGAACGAAAGGAGTCCTAGCTTCAAGGAATAAGGGCTTGAGTCTAAAATTCGATTTTCTTGCTTCTGTGCTGCTTTCTCTTCCAGTTATCGCCCCTTCTGATAACAGTGAATTCAAACCCTTAAAAACCCTACAAGAATCTGCTGTGTGTGTGTTTTCCTATTAAAGCCAAAGCCCTTTTCTCCCTTGCTCTCCCGTTGCCCAGAATCCTCAGGTCTTTCCTAGATAGAAGAGTCCAAGTGGGGAAGGAGTGACGAGGCCACTGCAGGCACCCGGGCCTTGGGGATGTCTCCTGCAGTGGCTGCTCCAGTCCGTGGCACCTCCGTCCTGAGAGCGGCCCTGGCCCCTGGCCTGCTGCTGTGGGACAGGCTCTCAGCCCCCCTCCCGCCCGTCTTGGTCTCAAGGCAGCCCCGCAGGAGGAGCAGGAGGAGCGGGGCTGGAACAACAAAGTGGGCGGTGGGGGAGGGTATGTCCCCGCCCCTTCCCAGACGATCACTTTTCCAAAATTATTTTTATATCAATTTGCTTCCATTTCCCTACCCAGCTTATAATATTGCCTTTCCTCAGAGGGAAATGGAAGATGGTCCTTAGAGGCAGATAACATGCATTTCTTTTTTCTTTTTTTGTTAATCCTCACCCAGGGATATTTTTCCATTGATTTTTAGAGAGAGTGGAAGAGAGAGGGACAGACAGAGGAAACATCGATGTAAGAGAAATACATTGATTGGTTGCCTCCTGCACGAGCCCCAACCAGGGCCCTTGACTGGGATCGAACCCGGGACCCATTGGTCTGCAGGCTCTATCCATTGAGCAACACTGGCCAGAACCCTTAAAGCTCCTCTCCTTTTTGCACTGGGACATCATGCTCCTTTCCGCTGCTGACACAGGAGGTCATTGAAATGAGTCCTGGCAGCTCACACTGCCTCCTAAGGGCTCACGTTCGTCCCCTCTCTAGATCCTGATGGAATGCAGGAGAGAGGAGGGTGAGAATATGTGGCTGTCACTTTCTTTGGCACGTCCCCCCTTGGGGTAGAGGCTGGTCTTTCCGGAGGCAGGGTGGGTGGAAAAGCTGAGCCTGTGACCAAGGGGGAGACATTGCCAAGAACAGAGAAGGGCTCAGAAGGCCAGACCCCGGGCCAGTCGCGTGCCTTAGGGTCACAGCCGAGCACTTACTCCATTTCCCTTTCAGGCTTTGAACCAGAAACGTACTGGGACCGCATGCACCTCTTCCAGGAAGCCATTGCGCACAGGTTTGTCCCTTCCCAAGAGAGAATGGCAGAGAGGCCCTCGCGTTCATCTGGAATAGCAGTTCCCAGAGCGAAGCCCCGTTTGTTTCATTTCTGGGGAAGCAGGGCTAGCCCCCCAATGTCACATGCGCTGCTTATCTCTGCTCAGACCCCGGCCTTGGTTTCAAAGCTCAGCGCACCCTCTCCAGTTCCCGTGGCTGTTGTTTTCAGACCTGATTTCCGTCACCTTCCCCTTAGCCTCCAACAAGACCTGAGACAGGCTATCTGGGAGATGATAGGAGATGAAAAACTGGAATTTGTCAAGAGTCCCTTGACACATGCCGAAAAGACAGTCAGTGCTTAAGCAGCGATAGAGGAGTCAGTAGGCATTTCCTGGCACTTCAGCTGTGTTCCAGGGAAAGCCTTCCCCAGCTCGGCTGTCCATCCCGGGGATAGTCAGTGAGGGGGCCAAGGACCATGTGGTTAAATTGCCTTTTTAAAAAAACATGTATTTTTTTTATTGATTTCAGAGAGGAAGGGAAAGGGAGAGAGACATAGAAACGTCAATGATGAGAGAGAATCATGGATCGGCTGCCTCCTGCACACCCCACACTGGGGATCGAGCACGAAACCCGGCATGTGCCCTGACCGGGAATGGAACTGTGACCTCCAGGCTCATAGGTTGATGCTCAACCACTGAGCCATGCATTTCTTTTTTCCAAATAGCAATAATCGCGCCTCGGGTAAATCTCATTGGTTACAATACTGCCAGTGCGCAAAGCTTAAGTTGCCTTTTTAAAATGGAAGCTCCTTCCTGGTGACTTAAGGAAGAGATGAGGCAAGAATCTGGCTCAGGCTGATCCACGCCGAGGAAATGGAGGACTTGGTTAGAAGTAGAGAGGAAGAGAGGAAAACCCAGGCCACGCCTGCACCTGATGGAATCAGCCTGCAGGCGATGGGCTTGCGGGGCGTGTTAGCCGGTCCATGTGTTTGCAGATCTGACTAATGTAGAGGCTGCCACACAGCACCTCCCTGAGGAACTTGGTCCAGGAGAGGAGAGAGGCCTTTTACCTCCTGGAGTTCTGCCCGTGTCGGGCGCAGGGCAGGAGCCACATCTATTAATATGTCCTTTGCAGCACTTAGCAGGTAGAGCTGTGACAAATGGGCTTCACGAAATAGAAAAACCAGGAATAGAACAAGCCGGAGACAGAAGCCGGAAGGAACAGCCATGCATGAAAAACGGCCCCTCCTGCCCATTCCAGACCGCAGGGAAGCGGAGCCCAGACTGGTGGTCCTCGCTTCTAAGAACAGAATTTCAATTAAGATACTTCATTTCCCTTCCGGGCCTTTAATGAGCACCTACTATGTGCTTAGTGTGGGAGACGAGGAAGGGAGAGAGGTGTGGCTACAGTATAAAAAGATCAGGACCGTTTTCTGGAGGGCCTGACAGTCCCGAGGATGTGGTGGGCACCGTGGGAAGGTCTGATGGGGCGGCTGGGGGTGCCAGGAGCAGGGGATGAGGAAGAGGGCAGCGGGGAGGGGGCTTTCAGCCGCCCGGAGGTGAACGGAGGCTGGGCGGGAGGAGGTCCAGTGAGCCATGGGAGAGGTAGAGATTGAGACGCAGCCAGGACAGACGGAAGCAGCCTGCATGTTCCATCTTGAAGGAGACCTTTCCAGACCCTGTTAGCCCAGCCTGTTGGAGTCCTGTTAGCCCCTGGTCCCGTGAGAGGCCCTACTCAGTGTGTCTTCCTGTCTTTCCCTTAGGTTTGGGTTTGTGCAAGATAAATATTCCGCATCTGCTTTTAACTTTCCAGCTGAGAACAAGCCTCAGTACATCCATGTCACAGGTGAGGCGCTCTGGAGAGAAGGGGGGAAGGGGTGGGCCCCATGCACAGGGTCTGCACCCCGCCTGTGGTTGCCGAACCGCCCAGCCAACCCCGACCCCACCCGGGGCACCACCTATGGCTGCAACCCAGCCCCCTCCCCTACTTCCAGGCACCGTGTTCCTGCAGCTGCCCTACTCCAAGCGCAAGTTCTCGGGGCAGCAGCGCCGGCGGCGCAACTCCACCAGCTCCGCCAACCAGAACATGTTCTGCGAGGAGCGGATCGGCTACAACTGGGCCTACAACACCATGCTGACCAAGACCTGGCGCTCCAGTGCCACAGGCGACGAGAAGTTCGCCGACCGGCTGCTGAGGGACTTCACCGACTTCTGCGTCAACCGCGACAACCGGCTGGTCACGTTCTGGGCGAGCTGCCTGGAGAAGATGCATGCCAGCGCCCCCTGAGACGGGCGGCGTGGGTCAGAGGATGGGAGGATGCCCGTCTGCTACTGATATGCAACAGGATCAGCCAGGCTCTGGGCGTCGATGGCAGTTTGCCACCGTCAGTGGGCGGCGGCCGCCGCCGCTTCCCCCGTGTTCTTCTGCTCGAGGAGAAGGATTCTGGAAGCAGCTAGCGCCCGCCCAGAGCAGGTGGGAGGCCCAGATGGCCCGTGGGAAGGGAACAGGCAGCCCCCAGGAGTGTCCTCAGGGGGTGGCTCCTCCGAGAGTCCCCTCCTGCACCCCCCGGGGGCTCTTCAGAGCAGGATCCACACTTCCCACTAGGAGTGCGCACAGGATGTAAGATAATGTTGTGAAATAGTGTACATAGACTCACACCGATTGTACATACCTGTACATAGCAGCAGTGGAGTAAAGTGCCCTGCGCGCCATCCCTGGCCCCAGCCTGGTTTCTGTGCCGTCTTAAAGCACCCCCCACCTTTCCAGGCCCCTGGTACATGCTGGGGAGCACCAGGGGCTGGCCAGGGTTCTCACTGGGGGCGACTTTGACCCCTGTCTGAGAAACATTTGGCAATATCTGTCCTAACAGTCCGCAGTGGTACTGGCATCTGATGGGTCCTTCCCAACACCCTGCATTGCCCAGGGTGGCTCCTACAGCAAAGAATTGCCCAGCCCCGGCCCCCAGCCAGGCACCATGGCTCAGTGGTTGAGCATTGACCTATGAACCAGGAGGCCACGGTTCGATTCCCGGTCAGGGCACATGCCTGGGTTGCGGGCTCGATCCCCAGTGTGGGGCGTGCAGGAGGCAGCCAATCAATGATTCTCTCTCATCATTGACGTTTCTATCTCTCTCTCCCTCTCCCTTCCTCTCTCTGAAATCAATAAAAATATATTTTTTAAAAAAAGGAGCGGGAGAAAGAAGCCCATTGTGAGTGGTTTCCCGCACTGGGAAGGAGGGAGGGCAGGCTGGGGGCCTGGCTCCCTGCACAGCGATGAGGGCCAAGGCCACAGACCCTCCGGTCCCCAGTCACTGCACTGGCCTCTGAGGGCGGTTGGCACAGGAGGACAGGAGCGCTCCGGGCTGGTCTGACACACAGGAAGCGTCTCACCTCAAAGCAGAAGTGAAACGGGGCACACTTCCCCTCGCAGGAGGCGCGTCGGGCCGGACCCTCGCCACCGTCTCCTGCAGGAACGGCTGGGGTCTGAGGTTGGGGGTTGACAGAAGCCCGGCTGGTCTGGGGACCCACCCATGTCTGCCTCCCACCACACATCCTGGGCAGCATCTGGTCATACACGCCTCCTTGGCTGGCATCCCTGTGGTTGGAAGATATCATTTCTGTCGGGTTTTGTGATGTAGACTCTCAGGGAAATGGCCCTTTTACATCCCCTGCTCCCAGTGGAATCGCGGCCAGCCCATCACTACAAGATAGCGGTTCACGTACGGTTTATGTTCTCATTCATTGTTCTCCCATCAACAATATATTCAGAGCAATCTACGTACAGGTCCATGAGGAAGAAGGGCTGTGAACACGAATGTGCACAGGTCACTGTTATGATGGTGAAATCATGCAGTCGTGGGCTGGGATTTGAAGGCTGTGTAAGAGTTCTGGCCTTCAAGGAGGTGTGGGAGGGGGAGGGGATTCTGGAGGGCTAACGGGCTTTGGCACTAAAACCAAACGAGAAGGCAGCCCGGCCACGGGGGCTCAGTGGTTGAGCGTCCACCTATGAACCAGGAGGTCACGGTTCAATTCCCGGTCAGGGCACAAGTCCAGCTTGTGGGCTCGATCATTGGTGGGGAGTGTGCAGGAGGCAGCCGATCAATTATTCTCATCATTGATGTTTCAGTCTCTCTCCCTTTCCCTTCCTCTCTAAAATCAATAAAAATATTTAAGTAAAAATAATAAAAAATAATCCCTAGCCAGTGTGGCTCAGTGGATAGAGTGTCAGCCTTCGGACCAAAGGGTCCCAGGTTCAATTCCAGTCAAGGGCTCGGACCTCGGTTGCAGGGTCGGCCCTGGTCGGGGCGCGCGCAGGAGGCAACCAGTTGATGTGTTTCTCTCACATCAATATTTCTCTCCTCTCTCTTCCACTCTAAAAGATCAATGGAGAAATATACTCGGGTGAGGATTATAGAAGGAATTACTAGTCATCCTAATAAGAAGGCACAGCTTGCTACGTCAGACAAATCCTGGTACAGTGTGAGCTTCCTTACAGCCCGGCAGAGAAGGAGCGACTCGCAGAGAAAGGACAGCACACAGCAGTTGGTGAGCAAAGACCAACAAGTGCGGCCAGACTTGGTGCTGGGCCATTTCTGAGGATGGCAGCTCAGGGACTGAGAAGTACAGACGGGTAGTGACCGCGTCCCGGGGATGCGCAGTCACCATGGGTGGTGCCGGGCAGGTCCTGGGAATATCGGGGGGCGCTTTGACCACTGGGCTGTACACCTGAAACCCATACAGAATAATATTGAATGTAAGCTGTGATAAACCATTTGTTTTTAAAGATGGAACTGTCTTTTTTTTTTTAATATATTTTTATTGATTTCAGAGAGGAAGGGAGAGAGAGAGGAAGAGAGAGAGAGAGAAACATCGATGATGAGAGCATGGATCGGCTGCCTCCTGCACACCTCCCATTGGGGCACAAGCCTGCAACCCGGGCATGTGCCCTGACCAGGAATCGAACCCTCAACCACTGAACATCTTTGAGGTCGATGCTCAACCACTGAGCCACACCGGCCAGGCATAAAACATTTTTTTGGTTTTTATCATTAAAGGTTCTAAGCCAGCACCAGGTGACCCGGTCAGGTGTGGATTTTTTTTTAATATTTTATTGATTTTTTACAGAGAAGAAGGGAGAGGGATAGAGAGCCAGAAACATCGATGAGTGATATCGATCAGCTGCCTCTTGCACGCCCCCCCACTGGGGATGTGCCCGCAACCAAGGTACATGCCCTTGACTGGAATCGAACCTGGGACCCTTCAGTCCGCAGGCCGATGCTCTATCCACTGAGCCAAACCGGTTTGGCAGGTGTGGATTTTTAAAAGCGTGTCTGGCTGTGGTGATCCAAAACGGAAGCGGGGGGTGGGATGAGCGAGTGTCAAAGCAGGAAGCCACTGAGAGCCAGTGTGGTTGTCCAGGAAATCTGTGATGGAACCTCAGACCGGGAAGCGGGGGTGGGGGGGGGGAGGCGTGGATGACTTGTCAACCATTTAGGAGATAAAAGGGACATGACGGGGCGATGGGTTTGGTGGGAAGGATGCGGGCCAGCCAGGCCCTTATTGAGGATGACACCTAGGTTTCTGGAAAGAACTGTTGCCAGGCTACAGAGTGAAAGCCAGGGCAGAGCTGGGAAGGGGTGGGAGCACTTTCCCCTGCGGTTGTGATTATGCCCGTGTTTGCAAAATGAGGGGTGATTGAGAGCCTGGGCTGCACAGCTCCCTGATTGCCTGTGGGAGTGGGGTGGGGTGGGGTGGGGTGAGGAGGCTGGTTGCAGGAGGTTGCACGTGGCCGGCTGGAGGGCTGGGCCTGGGAGCTCGGGCTTAGCTGTGTGGCACTGAGGGGCCAGCTTTGCCCCTCTGGGCCTCAGCTCTAGAATGGCCGGCCCTGCCGGCCTGGCACTTTAAGGGCAACCTGAGTCTTATTTGTGTCCACTGGCACTGTTGCCAGGGATCTGCCCTGGAAATGTATTCTTATGGGTCCACCTGATCCAGAGCTTGGAGGTGAAGACAGCATGAAGTCTGGAATGTGAGATCTGAGAGGCATCCCAGGGCCCATTTGCTCCATCTTTGAATTTTGCAGAGGGGCCAGCGCCTGTCTGACCCTCCTCTCCATCCTCCAGCAGTTCCCTGCTCGGAGGAGAAGAAGTGGAGCGTTTGTGCAAAGCCACAGAGCTAGAGGGTGGAAGGGTACCGTTGGGGTGAGCTCCATGTTCCTTTCCCGTGGCGGGGGGGTTCCTTTTCCTGCAGCCCACAACCATTTCTCAGGACAGATGGGGCTGGGAGAGCCGTGGGGAAGGACTGAGACCATGGACCAGGTGATGTTGCGCAGCTGAGGGATGGGGGAGAATGATGAGGGGGCATCTGACGCTGAGCCCTGCGAGGCTGGGTCCTTTGCGACTCTTTACAGAGGCCTCTTGTCACGCACCCTCGCTGTGACTCCTGCATGTCCTCCCTGGGCTGCAAGATGCTCTTTGCAAGGAAAGGGATGCAGGAAGCCCAGCCTCCCCCCTGCAAACAACAAAAACCTGGTTGGAACAGAATCTCAGGGCTGAGGTTTCCATGGTGGCTCCACTCTGCCGCCCTTCCCATTGGCCAGGCATCCTGCTTCGGCTTTAGCAACAGAGGCTCAGACACCCATCCCCTTCCCGATTGGCCAGGTTGTGCTGCAGTGCCATGGCAACGGGGGCAGAGGGACCAGTCACTGCAGGATGACTGGAGTCACCATCTACCTGGGGTGGAGCTGAGAGTCCCCTGGTGGGGAAGGGAGGGGGGTGCGAAGAGGAACAGGGAGCCCCACCGTCTCTCACAGCCAGGTGGGGGACCCTCCTCCGCAGTTGCCCAGGCTGGGGGGCTTCCCCTCATTTATCACATCCTGTAGCATCTTTCCAGCCCTTCTTTCGCCCCAGAGTCCCTGTCTCCGCGGAAGAAAAGCCAGACCTCTGACAGAGGTTAACGTATTTGCCCAAAGTCATGAAAATTGCAAGCCAGCATTTGAACCCGTATTATATTGCCTGATTTAAAGGCTTTGCAGTGGTTCTCAACCTTCTGGCCCTTTAAATACAGTTCCTCATGTTGTGACCCAACCATAAAATTATTTTCGTTGCTACTTCATAACTGTAATGTTGCTACTGTGATGAATCGTCATGTAAATATCTGATATGCAGGATGGTCTTAGGCGACCCCTGTGAAAGGGTCGTTCGACCGCCAAAGGGGTAGTGACCCACAGGTTGAGAACCGCTGCTTTAGAGGGTCTTGCTAGAGGTCCTTTAAAAAAAAAAAAGACTACTGTAAGAGCCATTTTAGGTTCATAGCAAAACTGAGCAGAAAGTAGAGATTTCCAATGGATTGTTTTCAGGTTTAACAGCAACCCCCCGTTACTCACCAAACAGCTCCTGCTCCCGGAAGCACTCTCCCATCAAACTGTTATTTGATCCTCCCAACAGCCCCATGGGCTTGGAAAGTCCGGGGAGGAGTGACCCGTTTTATAGATGAGGACACCGGCGTCCAGAGAGGGCAAGGAGTTTGTTCCGTGTCACACAGCATCCTGATGCCACAGCTGGGCTGGTCGGATTTACATTTTGGGGAGCTCCCCCAGGATTTGTGGGAAACATACTGGACAGAGATAGGAAGGAGTGGGAGTTAGGGTCCTGCTTTGTCCAGGCCAGAGAAGCAGAGGTCCCCTCCGCCCAGGGAATGGGGGCACCTCAGCATGTCACCTGCCTCCTCGACCTGATGGGCGGGCTTGGGTAGCCCCCTCAGCTGAGGCAGTCTCCTACAGGTGACTGCAGACCGGGTCAGGCCCCAGCTCTGCTGTGTGAGCTTCTGGGCTGGTCCGAGCTCTCAGCAGCCTCATCTGTTGAATGATGGGGTCAGATGATGAGAAGAGATGGTCCATAAGGGCCATTCTGTTCCTGCTGTCCTGGGCTCTCTGCCCATCCTCTCTCTGACATCTCTCCTAGGTGTTGCCCCACCATGATGCCAAGTCCAAACTCGAGATGTTTACCTTCAAGGTCACTTTTCCTGTGCCCCCTCTCCCCCATCTCTTCTCTCCAACCTCAGGACCCATGCCTGGTTTGGCAGAAGAAACTGAGCATTTTCTGAGGTCCTACTATGTGCTCAGCTGGGTCCTCTACATCATTTCTCTCATTTAAGCCTCATAACAGCCCCTCAAGGAAGGTATTTTATTGTACCCATTTCAGAGGTCAGAAAACTGAGTCTCAGTGGTACGGTTGCTGCTCAGGCCACACAGTGAAGTCCTGGTCTGGCTAGCACTGCTGCTCTGCCTTCCCACTGTCTCCGGGAAATGTCCCCGGGGAGCCCCTGACCCCCCCTACATTCATCGCTTAGGCTCAGTCAGCAGTCTCCTTGTCCCCCTGCAGGCACACGCTGCCCTGGCCTTTTCTGAGTTAAGCCAGGGGCTCAAATGGATGTGTTTAATGCTCGTCTGCTCTGCTGGGGGTTTTCTAGTTTATGAAGCCCTTTCCCAGCTGTGCCCTCCTCACGACCCCACGGACACTCTGTGCGCCCCCCTCCAGCTCTTCCAACCTGCAGCTCTGCCGCAGTGCTGGCCACATTAAATATTAACAGGGCAGCTCCTGGCACCCAGTGATGCTGGTTACCGGGCTGCTTGGTGGGGGCCGAGGCTGCCTTTCCAAGGTGAAGCAGTGCCGGGAATTCGCTTCCACTGGCTCAGAGGGTGTCCCGGGGGGCCAGCTGTCAGGAGCAGAGGATGCGCTAATGGAAGGCGTGGCAGGAGCTCTGAAGCTTTCCTCCAGGCTCCTCTCGGGTCCCTCAGGGCCCGCTGCTTCCTGCTGCTGACACAGTGCACTCAGCCATTTGGGAAGTGTTTGCTGAGCACCTGCTGAAAGGCACGGTGCTAGGCTGGGGGGGGGGGGGGCTCAGCTGCGAGGGTGATAAGACCCCTGCCTCACGGGACTCCCTGGCTGATGGAGGAGATGGAGAAGCAGCCTCACTGCAGAGGGGAAAACCCAGACCTGTGCCCGCCCGCCTGAGGCTGAGGGATTCTTCCAAGGACGCTAGGGTGGTGCTGAAAACAGAAGGTCTGGAAAGAGGCAGGGGACGTGTTTCAGGCAGAGGGAATTGATCAGAGCTCCGGTCCTGGTTCCACTTCCTAGTCATTTACCTGCAGACTGGGTCCCCCTCTCAGGGTTGCTAGGGGGACTGAGTGAAGCCATGGCTAGCAATTGCACAGGGCTTGGTACACAGGGAGAGCTCAGGGCAGGGGCTGTTAATAAAAGAGCCCTAGAGCCTGGCTGGTGGGGCTCAGTGGTTGAGCATCAACCTATGAACCAGGAGGTCACAGTTCGGTTCCCAGTCAGGGCACATGCATGGGTTGTGGGCTTAATCCCCACTGTGGGGCATGCAGGAGGCAGCCCATCCATGATTCTCTCTCATCATTGATGTTTCTCTCTCTCTCCCTCTCCCTTCCTCTCTGAAAAAAAAAAAAAAGATTTCAGTTGGGCATTAAAAGACGTAAGGAACAGAGAGGTGGAGGAATCAGAAAGGATATTCTACATTTCGACATTGGAAGAAACTCATGGGAACCTGGTGGGCCTAGGACAGTGATGGCGAACCTTTTGAGCTCAGCGTGTCAGCATTTTGAAAAACCTTAACTCTGGTGCCGCGTCACATATAGAAATTTTTTGATATTTGCAACCATAGTAAAACAAAGATGTATATTTTTGGTATTTATTTTATATATTTAAATGGCATTTAACAAAGAAAAATCAACCAAAAAAATGAGTTCGAGTGTCACCTCTGACAGGCGTGTCATAGGTTTGCCACCACTGGCCTAGGATATGCAGGGGTGGGGAGGAGCTTGGAAAGGTGGACCAGGTCTGGTTCTAAAGGGCCAGGGGAGGAGCTTGTTGTACCTGTAAGCGGTCCGACCTATGACTCTGGCGGCAGCTCAGAGCTGTCTGCAGAGGCCAGGCCCCTGGAGTCAGCCTGCCCGGTGGCTTTGGTCCTCCCAGATCCCTTATTTCCTGAGTTGGGGCCAGCCTGGCACTGTTTTCTGGAGGAAGGCACAGGGCTCCAACAATCTGCTCGCCTCCTACTAACATACTGGGTGGAGAAAGATGTTTTCCAGCACAGATGCCTGGCAGGGAGCCTCGGCGAACACCCAGCGACCCTCCCCCTGGCTTCCCAGGGTACCGCTGTTTAAGTAGAAAAAGAATGTTCCGCCACCAAAAGAATGTTCTCAGGCTCTCAGAAGGGCAGGGGCAGCAGTGGGAAACACGGTGATGGTGGAGCGGGTCTGCGCTCTGCTTCCTGCCCCGACCTCTGTGCTGCAGTTGAGCTCCCTGGGACTCAGTCTCCTCGTCTGTAAAATGGAACATTACCACTGACCTCGCCTTTACTTAAGTGGGAGCTCCCGGGCTACCTGCTGCCCCAGGGCCTGCTATGGGCTGGGTGCTCGTTCCCTTCCCCGACTCCGTGTACTGACCTGGTCCCAACACCGGGCCTCTGAGGCATTCCTGGTTCATCCTCTTGAGTTGGCTGAGCTGCCGATGGCGAACCCCTAGACCTTCGGAGCTGGGAGAAAGGAAGAACTCTGTCACCCACCAGAACAGTCTCCCATTTCACAGACAGGAACGCCAAGGCTCAGAGAGGGGAAGTTCCAGCAATCTCAGGCCCTGTCCTCCAGCTTCCCTGGACCACAGGGCCCCTCCCACCTCGGCCTTACCTTGTGGGAATCACACAGAAGCCTGAAGCCATGATCTAGATGGTTCTAGCCAAAGGATCTAGAAAATTCTGGCTAAGGGACACAAGCTCCTTGACCAGAGCAAAAGCCTTTTCCCCCTTATTTTAACCAGATTCCACAGCCTCGCCTTCTCCCCCCGAGCTGATCTTAGGGGGTGGGGGCACGAGGGACAGGGGGGGCGGGTGCTGGGAATGGGGCTCTGAACTCCACCAGCTCCCAGATTGCAGCTCCCAGGACATTTTCACACGTCTGAATGCCAAGAGCTGCCTCGGGAGCCAGTCTGCTTCCAAAGTGGGCTTTGAAAGAGTGGTGAAGGCTCTGGACGGACGGCCCTGAAATCTGTGAGCTCAGGCTGGTCTTAGACACAGGGGGTGGGATTCGGTAGCAGCCAAAGCAAATGGCAGGAAGTGGGCATGAATGGGGGGGGGGGGTTCTGCGGGGACCGCCTTGAACACTGAGCAAGTGAGCGCCTGACCCTTCTAGATCTCATTTTCCTCATCTGGATCATGGGGATAAACGCCTACCTCCAGGAGCTGTAAGGATCTGGGGAGACAACATCTGGGGGTAAAGTACCCTCAGGCCAGCCAGGGATTCATGACCTAAGATGTGGTCGATGGTGGGGTCACGGCTCGGGATGGGCAGGGTCACCTGGGCAGCAGGAGATCTGCATTTGAGGGGGCAAAATTAAAATCCTATCTGGGTGACACCAATCTGTGGGCGGGTGGCCCCTCCTGCTCCAGACGGTAACCATGCCAACGGTGTGAACGCCGCCGTCTCTTCCAGAACAAAGCCAGGGCTTCTTTTTAATATGTCCCTTGGTGTCCAGACTTGTCGGGGAGTTCAGAGTGTCCCAGAGTGCCCGAGAGGAAAAGCAGGACGTGCCTTTTCTGGGTCACCCATTCACTGGGCTCCGGCAGAAGGTGCTGGCGATGCTTTGCAGATCCGGTCCGAGCGAGGAGCTGTCAGTACCACTGGCTCCGGTGGGAGAGCAAGGAATCGTTACCAGCTGTGATGGCCGGCGCTTCCCGTTGCGGCCCCAGGCTGGCCCGGGACAAACACAGTCTTGCTGATCCCCGACCCTAAGGGACAGGGGTGCTTAGTCCCATTTGGCAAGTGGCTTGCACAAGGTACTTACTCAGCTTACCAGGTACCAGGCAAAGAGGGTTCTAACCAAGTCCAGACCCTTCTCCCCCATCACACATCACACCACACGCCCACCCTCCGGTAGCCGTGGGGTTCCCTCTGTTCCCTGCGTAAGACCTGCACCAGGTGCAGACACAGCAGACCTGGCCCCCGCACTGGGGACCTGCTCTGAGCTCCACGGCAACCCAGCCCGTCTGATCTTAATCATCAGCCCCCCTATACCTGGCTCAGGAGCGCTCTTTGGAGGTGTTCAAAGGCCACGTTTCTTTTCTTTTTAAAATTTTTTATTGATTTGAGTGAGAGAGAAGGGAGGAGGGAGGCAGGGAAGAGAGAGAGAAACATAGATTTGTTGTTCCATTTATACATGCATCCATTGGTTGAGTCTCATATATGCCCTGACTGAGGATTGAACCCGCAACCTTGGCATATCAGGGCGATGCTCTAACCAACTGAGCCACAGCGGCCAGGGCAAGGCCATGTTTCTTGATGAGGCTTGGAACCGTGGGAATAGGTGAGCTGTCTGAAGGTGGCTGTCCTGGTTTATTTGGGAGGAATGGGGATCTTAGCAGCTCTCCCCATGGCTGAGGAACCCCTGCATTTCCGGGGAGGCTGAGAAGATCAGCCCACACAGGAGACAGGAGAGGAGTGGCCGGAGCAGCAGAGGGAAGCCAGGAGAGTGCAGGGTCATGAAAGCTAAAAGGCCAAGGAGGGCAGGACTATGAGTGACCTTGGATTTGACAACAGGAGCCACTGGTGGCCACAGTGGAGGAGTGGAGGTGGCAGAGGACACTGAGCTGAGGGTTGGGTGGAAGGTACGGAAGTGGAGACTGAAGTTTGGTGAGAAGGGAAAAAAGCTCTGTGGGAGGACCGAGTCCCCCACGCATGTCACAACAATTAGCACGAGAATTGACTTTGATTAGAATGCTGCCCTCTACCTAATGTTCACTGTGTTGAAATCCATCTCAGTCCAACGTGATTAGAAAAGCTAGAAGGGCTCTAACCCCTCTGAGAGTTGGAGGAAACTGGGGTCCCCTCCAGTGCTGGGAACCCTGGCCTCACGGAGGGCAGGGCTGGTGGGTGACAGTTACTATTTACTGGGCTCTGGAAAGATATTCATCGGGGGGAACATAAGTCTGTTTGTGAACCTCGATTCTATGTGTCGTTAGCAAACACGACGCTTCCAAGCCTGGTGAAGCCTGGGGTGGGGGCTCCTCCCACACGCACAGGCAAATCCTACTTCACCGTACTGCGTTCCTCATGTTAGCATCACAGCCAAGAGGAGGAGGCCCCGGAGGCTGCAGACTGTGCAAACCGGGGCCAGCCCCCCCCCCCCCCGCCTCAAATCTCAGTTTCCTCTTATGTTAGATAAAGGGTCAGACAGTGCTTGACTTAAAATATATATATATATATATANAGAAACATCGATGAGAGAGAAACATTGATCAGCTGCCTCCTGCACACCCCCTACTGGCAATGTGCCTGCAACCAACGTACATGTCTTTGACTGGAATCGAACCTCTGACCCTTCAGTCCACAGGCCGAGGCTCTATCCAGTGAGCCAAACAGGCTAGGGCTCTCCTTCAATTTTAAATAATAGCCTTGCTGGGTAATCTTGATTGTAGGTCCTTGCTTTCCATCACTTTCAATATTTCATGGTAATCCCTTCTAGCCTGAAATATTTCTGTTGAGAAATCACCTGCCAGTCTTATGGGAGCTCCTTTTTAAGTAACTAACTGTCTTTCTCTTGCTGCGCCTAAGATTCTTTTTTTGTTTTAACCTTTGCCATTTTAATTATGCTGTGTCTTGGTGTGGACCTCTTTGGGTTCATCTTTTTTAAAATATATATTTTATTGATTTTTTTACAGAGAGGAAGGGAGAAGGATAGAGTTAGAAACATCCACAAGAGGGGAAGTCATGGATTGGCTGCCTCCTGCATGGCCCCCACTGGGAATCAAGGCTCAACCGCTGAGCCACACCAGCCGGCGACAGTGATGACTTTTAAGTGCCCTGCCAGCCTTCCTTGGACATCCCGAGATTTCTATTCTAGTGCTCTTAGCAGTCCTTCAAGTCCAATTTCCAGAGGGTAACACTCAGGTCCAGAAAAGACCCACTTTCCAGTTACTCCCTCTCCCTTCTAATGCAGGGCTGTATGACTTATTCTGTAGGAACCCCCCTTCCTGGTGCTGAGCACGCAGTAGGTGCTCAGTTAAACTCTCAGCACCCAAGGCCCTTTGTCCTGGGCTGCTCTTTGCATGTTGTACTTAAGGTCGGGCCTGTTTTCGTCATTGGGATTTTCCTAGTTTGTCCAGGGCGGGCCCAGCCCAGGGCCTGGCACGAAGCACCCTCAGCATCTCAGCACCGAATGGCAGGGCTGGGAGGGGCTTAGTGACCAGCCAGCCTTTCACCCCTCTCTTTGGCACAGGAGGAAGTCCAGCCTGGGTTTGAACTCAGATCCTGGTTCCCCCACTCACAGGCTGTGTAACCTTGAGCAAGTCACTAGCCTGGCTTTGAAAGAACGGAGAGCCCAGCCGTGCCCACCTGCCGGGTGGGTTGTGAGGATGAAATAGGATTGTACCCAGAAAGGCATAGCCTAGTGCCGGCCCCTAGTAGGTGTGTCCCTCCTCTCAAGGCAAATACAGAATGCCTAACGCCATTGATCAGGGTGGGGCAGGTCGCGCATTGATCTGGGTGTGTGTGTGCGTGGGACGGGGGGACTGTCCCCAAAGGCCCGACGCGATCTCGCCCGGGCCGGTGCGGGGTGTGGCCCAGCGGAGCACAGCGGCTGCCGGGGCTCGGGGCGGGCGAGAGGGCTGGGCGGGTTCGACCCGCCCCTCTGGGCACTCGGCCTCCCGGATGCTCCAAGCACCAGGTTTATTTGCGTTTCGGGTCCTTCTCCGGCCAGACCTCTCGCCTGGATTCGGGGGCGCTGTTCTGGCTGGGGTGTGCCTACGCGCTGCCGGCGTAGGAGCCACCCCCGCGCCCCCTCCTCCAGCCCGCAGTGCGCCCCGCGCCCCGCTCCCACCTCTCGCTGCGGCGGCAGACTGCAGCACGCACAGGGCGCATGCGCGGCTCGGGGGCGGGGCCGCGGCGGCAGCTATTTATAGTAGGTGACGTCACCTTGAAATAGACCGTTAGGGCCGGCCCGCCCTTCCCCCCTCCCACTCCCGCCGCTCCCCGCCGCCCGCCCCGGCGGCTCCCACTGCGCAGGCGCCCTCCAGTCCGCCCCGCCCCTCGGCAGCAGCCTCTCCTCCCTTGGCGGCGGCGGCGGCGGCGGCCACAGCGCGCGGGGCGAGCCAGCGAGAGGGCGCGAGCGGCGCTGCGGCAGCGGAGCCTCGGGCGGCCGGCGAGCCAGTGCGCGTGCGCGGCGGCGGCCTCCTCGGCGACCCGGGAGCGAGTGGGCGAGCGAGTTAGCGAGCGAGCGGTGCGGGGCGCGAGGCGAGGCCGAGCCACAGCGACATGGGGGACCGGGAGCAGCTGCTGCAGCGGGCGCGGCTGGCCGAGCAGGCGGAGCGCTACGACGACATGGCCTCCGCCATGAAGGCGGTGACAGAGCTCAACGAGCCTCTCTCCAATGAAGATCGAAACCTCCTCTCTGTGGCCTACAAGAATGTGGTTGGCGCCAGGCGATCTTCCTGGAGGGTCATCAGCAGCATCGAGCAGAAGACCATGGCCGATGGGAACGAGAAGAAGCTGGAGAAAGTGAAAGCTTACCGGGAGAAGATCGAGAAGGAGCTGGAAACGGTGTGCAACGACGTCCTGGCCCTGCTGGACAAGTTCCTCATCAAGAACTGCAATGATTTCCAGTACGAGAGCAAGGTGTTCTACCTTGAGATGAAAGGCGACTACTACCGCTACCTGGCAGAGGTGGCTTCCGGGGAGAAGAAAAACAGTGTGGTCGAAGCTTCCGAGGCGGCCTACAAGGAGGCCTTTGAAATCAGCAAAGAGCACATGCAGCCGACGCACCCCATCCGGCTGGGCCTGGCCCTCAACTTCTCCGTGTTCTACTATGAGATCCAGAATGCGCCCGAGCAGGCCTGCCTCTTAGCCAAACAAGCCTTCGACGACGCCATAGCTGAGCTGGACACACTAAACGAGGATTCCTATAAGGACTCCACGCTCATCATGCAGTTGCTGCGAGACAACCTCACCCTCTGGACGAGCGACCAGCAGGATGAAGAAGCAGGAGAAGGCAACTGAAGAGCCTGCAGGTTCCCGCCCTTCCTCCACCCACCGCCCCCTCATCACTGATTCTTCCTTGCCACAATCACTAAATATCTAGTGCTAAACCTCTCTGTATTGGCAGCACCGCTACTCAGATCTGCTCCCCCGCCCCCTGGGAAGCAGTTTCAGATCCATCTTCATGGGCATTGCTGGATCGATGGTTGCTTGGAGCCCACGGGAGCTTTCTTCTGAATTGTGTAGACAAGTGCGTTCTGAATGAGGCATTTTACTATGCCTGTTGGTAGTTGTGAAAGCGATGGGGAAGTTTAGAAAGGAGAATTAGCCAAAACCGGCTACAATGATATTTAAATGATCCATTTAAAATGAGCTGATAGTGTTTTGTGCATGCAAAAAAGAATTCATCCCTCCCACCTCTTCTTCCTTCAACTAATGGAAAACTGTTAAGGGAAGCTGATACAAAGAGAACACTCCCTTCTTCCGTCAGCTTTATATAAACTGTTCACGTGAGGTTTCAGTAGCGCCTTGTTTTGCCTCTAAGTTATGATGTGCACAAACCTTAAATGCAGTGCATCTAAAGTTTTGATACCTGTAACTTTGTTTTGGTTGCGATTGTTTAAGAATCATGGATTTATTTTTTGTAACCCTTTGGCTATTGTCCTTGTGTATCCTGACAGCACCACGTGTGTCAGCCCCTGTCAATCAAGATGGGTAATTATTGAAATGCCAGACTTCTAAATTAAATGTTTTGGAATTCAGTGGGTAAATAAATGCTGCTTTGGGGA
>JAWPEG010000010.1:25382594-25396691 GCA_035771395.1 Myotis vivesi
CCCCCCCCCCCCGCCCCGCCCCGCAGGTAAGTAGACCGCTGTGAGGAGAACGGAGCAGCACACCTGAGTGGAGGAGTGTTCTGAGGCCACCACTCTGTGACCTTGAAACTTGTATCTGGCTTTGGGTCCTCTGCAGTGTAAAGCTAATGTTGGTGTAACTGTCAAGCTGATTTCCCGTCTTCGTTCTTCTAACTTTTCTTTTTCCCTTTATCATATAAATGGTCATCTAATAATACTGCCTGCTTGTGACGATCGATGTTTTAATGATACCAGCGCCACCTGGAGGAGGCTGTGGGTAAGCTCTAAGAAAAGTCATGGGCATCGGAACCGGCGGTGTCTCACTCAGCTGAGAACTGCCATTCCCCACTCACTCCTAAATTTGGAGAGGCAGGAAATGTCTCAGGTGAAAGACAGGAGTGCCTTCAAGCTCCTCACCTCATACGTAGTAGCTTATATGGAGGATGATAGTGGGAAGAGACATTGAAAAATTCTAGAACCCCACGTGTTTCTCAGCCCTGACAAAGGATGAGCAGAAATACGTCAGAAGGGCTTGGGTATTGGTAGTGCAGGAAACAAAGCTGCAGTTAAGGAAACAGGAGTCGGAGAGGAAGAGGCACCTGGCCCAGGCGGGGGCAAAGGGCTCTTATCCGACAGCTGTGAGATTATGGAAAATGGGAAGTGAGCAGGTGCCATGTAAAAGGAGAGCTGCCGAGCGGCCCGGGCGAGAGGACCCGTGCTGCAGAGTGTAAAGCCAACGATGCTTTGAGGTGCACCAACACTGGTTAGTGTGAAACCTTAAAACCACACGGGGACTACAGCCCGAAACATAGATAGAAACGAGTGAGTCCTGTTTCCCACTAGCCACACACTTGAAATGTAATTATGGCTTTGTCATCTGGTGTCTGAGGAAGGAAGAAGGCTCTGGATTCTTGCAATATCTGAGTTAAAAGGCACTTCAGATAGCGAACAGTTCACAGCTTTGCTGCACGAAGTGAGAGTGGTGGCCCCTGTCTGGGTTTGGGGTTCTGAAATATCTCCAGAAGAGCTCCCACAATCAAGGAACCCACCACTGCCTTAAAGGAACCCAAAATGTGTTTTCTCCTGTCTGGAATTCTATATTAGTGGTAGGCTGTTCTCCAGAATATAGTTTGTAAGGGGGTGGCCCAAATGTATTTTCCATGTTATAATTCATCAAGTTTGTGGAATTTATCGTTTGACTTACTAGGCACTCAGTAAATGTTGTCTCTTATTCCATGTGTGCGTTCTCAGTCATTCTTCATAACCACTCTGGATAGATACTGTTAACTTTATTTTACAAAAGGAATTTAGAGTTTAATTTTCTCATGGTCAAGTTGTAAAGCCAGGATTTGAACTCTTAAATTTAGAACTCTCACTTTACCATATGTTAGTGCCCCGTGAGGCTAAGGGATAATATTTCTAGTATACGTTCTGGTATATTAGCTGTTATTATCGGTGATGAAATTCCAAGCCTTTTACGTCAGTGGGCTTCCTGAACACATAAGCTCATCTATTAGATGTAAGTTATTTTTGCTGTTTGATTAGGAATGGAATCTACTGGCCCTGGCTGGGTAGCACAGTTGGTTAGAGCATCATTCCAATATGTTGAGGTTTCAGGTTCTATTCCCAGTTAGGGCACATACAGAATCAACTAATGAATGCATAAGTAAGTGGAACAACAAATCAATGCTTGTCTTTCCCTCCCTCCTTCCTTTCAAGTCAATTCAAAGAAATAAAACCAGAATCTACTACTTAACAGATCTTAGCTGCAGCAGAGGAGCATAAAAGGCAAAATCACACATTTGGATTTGGCTTTTTCTCTTATTTTATTTTTTAAATACATTGATTTGAGAGAGAAAAACATCAGTGATGAGAATCATTGATCGGCTGCCTCCTGCATGCCTCCTATTGGGGATTGAGCCTGCAACTTGGGCATGTGCCCTGATCTGGAATGGAACCGTGACCACCTGGTTCATCAACCAACTGAGTTATTTTAATTTTTTATCCTCAACGGAGGATATTTTTTCCATTGATTCTAGAGAGAGTGGGGGAGGAGCAACGAGAGAGTGACATTGATTGGTTGCCTCCTACACGGATGCAGGCACCGAAGTACCTGCCCTTGACTGGGGGCATCAAACACAAGACTCTGATCTGCAGGCTGATGCTCTAACCACTGAGAAAGCTGGTCAGGACAGGATTTTGCTTATTCTCTTGAAGACCAAGATTTTTTAAGCTTAATTGAAATATGAATGGGCTTTGAGTCCCTGCTATGAATTAAGCGCAGGGCTATGTTAAATTATACATGTATTTTAAGAAACAGATGCACTTGGCACCAGTTGTTTTTCTATGTTGCCTTTATATTTTATAAGCCCGTAGACCCCCAGATTTCAGGCTTTAGGTTGTTAGGAAAATTGTTAGTGTCCAAATGTAGGCCACCTAGTTTCTGTCCCCCTCCTCCTTGCTGCCATGGCATTCCTCTCTGGTGATGGGTGTTGGCACTTTCCTGTGATCAGAGTCTGGCACAGCTTCGGAAACCTTCAGTGTGGTGCTGCAGGAATGCCATTCAGATGGGGTTGTATTTAACTCCTGCCAGTTCCTGCAAAAATGTCCAGGCAGTCTCAGTGCTAGAAGGGTGGCTGTTTTCATGAATACTGAGCTTGAGTAGATATTAACTACCTGAACTCATCTGCTCTCAGCTTGCAGTTGAGCCCCTGGTGGCCTTACAGACCTGCAGCCTCACCCTGGAGAGGACAGGGCGCGGTCTTTCCAGGCCTGGGCAAGTGGTGACGGATGGTGATTTGCCAGCTTGGAACCAGGCAGAATCCTCACTTTCAGGGCTTTGACTCGAGGGAGAGTCAGCCAAGAAAGCTTTCATCCCTCTAACTCACTTTAAAAAAGAAAACATGTACAGATGTATAGGACTCTGCCACAGAAGCCTGAAGATTTTATGATGTGGTTATGTTTATCTGTTTATAAAAATCGTTTTCTTCTGTTATAAACTAGTATCAAAAGCAAACTAGCTGGTAGTGTGGGTGGGGCAACTATGGAAGGTGGGGTGGGAGTGTGTGGAGTAGCTGTGAAGGGTGGGAGTGTGTGGGTGGGGTGACTATGGAAGGTGGGGTGGGAGTGTGTGGAGTAGCTGTGAAGGGTGGGAGTGCCGTGCAGGGGAAGTAACAGCCCAGCTGTGGCCTGGCCGCTCGGGGATGGCATTTTTGTTTGCTCAGTATTACTTTTGAGGCTGGCTGTTTCCCAGAATAAGAACTTTAAGTTTTCCCAAATACTCCCTGTGCTATTTTTAGCAGTGGATCTATTTTTACTCACAAACGAATAGTTTATTGCCTAGTGAGTTAGTGGGAGGAGGCCCTGAGGGATTTTTGAGTAAGCCAGCAGTGTCATAGGAAGAGAAGTGAATTCATGGTAGGCCAGGTTATTTGTGACTTTTCTTTGTCATGCTGTGTAATGTGGAAGCAGAGAGAAGGGGGAAGGGAGTGCCCAGGCCTGGGAGTTGGTGTAGCCCAAGGCTGTGGTTGGATACCAGTCCCGTGGCTGACAAGAAAGCCCGTCCTTAAAGGAAGTGGAGAGCAGGGCCCACCAATTCAAGATTTACAGGATGAAACGGTGGGGAGAGGGCAGGAGGAGAGGCATGGGGCTGTGAGCAGAGGTGGGGGAGCCCTCACAGGTGGGGTTGCCACGCGAAGGCTTAGTGCCTTGAGCCGCTGCAGGAGGGCAGCTGACCTGCGGCGGGACCAGTGTTAAAACTGGCATCAGGGTGGAAGGAAGGTTGAGAGCTAGGGTCTAGGTCTCTTCCATCTTGACAATTCTCTGTCTTGCCTTCATGTTCCTAATTGGGAACCATGATTACAGAGACGCAGTAAATCATCCCCATAGAGTCCCCAGATGATCATGTTGGTTCCGTGTCCCTGTGGTTGGGACCAGCAGATAGTGCTTTCCTTTCTTTCCATTAGGCCACATCGCCTCCCAGTGTCTGCCCCGCTTAGGGCAGGACTAGACTTCTCTCTGGGTCTCCTGGCTCCAGTCTTTTGGAATTTGAAGTGTTGGGAACTGGGCTAATATTATGAAGTTTATTTACAATAAATATCGCCAGTCAGCTAGGAATCTGTTTTGTTTTAATGGGCCATCTGATTTTCCTTTGACCTATAATTTTTCTTCCCATCTGGGAACACTTCCAGTTTTCTTGAGTTATTTGATCAAGTAATAAACCTATCTTCATTCCATAAGTTTCTCTTTGCTAACTGAATTGTAAGTCAGGGTGATAAAAAAAAAAATACCATATTTAAATGTATCCAGTTGGGTCCTGGCTGGGGTTCTGGGAACAGTGCTTGCCTGGTGATGTTAGTCACCCTCAGCTGATGCTGACAGTGATTCATTCAGACTGGCAGGCAACCAGGTGATTGTTACATAAACACGAAACCTCCTAGTAAATTATTTTCCTTGTGGAGGTGTCATTAACAATACTGCCCAGTAGCCTTTTCTGGCAGTTTATTCCTGAGGAAGAAAGGAAATGCTACGTGAATTCCTGAAATGCACAGATACACCCACATTTCATGTACATTAGTAACATCAGCCTCCTGCCTTCACCACGCCTTTTATCTATCAGGAAAAATGGGAGCCTAGGATTTGGGCGCTGCAGTCCTTGGAGATCATTTGGGCTGACCCCCCTTTTGCTTTTGATGAAAGGTGATTTATGCCAGGTCACACCGCGAGCTCAGGCTAAACTCCAGATGGCTTAGGTTGTGTTGTTAAAGTAATGACACTACCCCTGGTACAAACATCCTATGTGGTATGTAATGTGTCTCAGATGTGCACTGGGGTTCAGTGGTGCCCTGTGGAGAGTTACTTTGTGTAACTTTGCAGTAGTCTAACAAGCAGCTTCATCAGTCAAGGATGGAGTATACAGGGACTCTGGATGGAGACATTAGCATTTTCATGTCAAGTGGCTTAGTCAGATGTACTTACTACAAGATCTAGGGGGCTCTCCAAATACTGTTCTTGCTTCAGGTTATGTTTTATTGACTATTGGCCCTAGAAAAGAGTTATTCTAGACTCTAGAATCTAGAGGATTCAAGCATTCTGAGACTTTTCAGAGTATTTGAGACAGAATTTTGATTTATGAGGGTTTCTTCCTTAAAAGACCAAATTATCAAACAAGTATCTACAAAGACTATGTTTCTAATAAACAGATGATGATTAAAGGTACTGACTGTTGGAGAAAACTAGTCGGGTTACAGGTATTCAGCGAGTTGAAGGGAGCATGGATGTGGGTGAGTAGAGAGAAGACTGGCAGATCACAGAGACCACAGAGCTAAGAGACCCCACTCGGCCAGTGTGAGGAGGACTGGGGAACCTGGCTTGCAGGCCGCTGCCCTGGGGGAATGGGCAGGAGGTGGCTTGTAGGCGAAGACAAGGCTGAAGAGAGAAGGGGGTTGGAGTCATTGAGTTGGCAGAGGAGGAGAAAATCCAGGCTAAGGATCATGGCAAAGGAATAGGGGGACTGGGGACAGGGAAACAAATAGATTAGAGAGGGAGCTGGTATTTTTATTTTGTCTGGGCTTTGTTGAAGAGTCGGGCAGTAGTGGATAATTGCTTGTTTCATTTTTTAAGAACTTGGCACAAGTTTCCAAATTTTACTCAAAATGATTACATTTGTTGCTTATGTTCGTTTTTAAAATTTCGGATTCTTCACTGCTCAGTCTTCTCAATCCGTGTTAAGCATGTCTGTTTTTAATATGCTGTTAATAGCTTTCTCCATTGAACTTGGCTTTTCCCTTCCACTGGAGGAGGTTCTGTCCTTATTTGGTTTGATTTACAGTAACACCTTTCTGTTGTTGATTATTTTATGGTTTCCCAAGTGCTTCTCTTGACCAGCAGGTCATATAATTAAGGAATTGCCCTACTTTATAGACGATACAGGCCAGTTTAGCAACTTACTGGCCTTGCTGAGGCCTAGACCAGGGTTTTTTTTACTCCAAGTTTGCATTAGTTTCCTATTGCTACCCCCCAAAGTCCCACCAGTTGGGTGGCTTACAACAGCAGAAACCTGCAGAGCTGTGCTCCCTCTGAAGCTTTGGGGAAGAACTCTTCCTCGCCTCTGTCCTAGCTCCTGGTTGTCATTGGTGTTCCTGGGCTTGTAGACATAGCACTCCAGTTTCTGCCTCCACCATCACAGGGTGTTCTCTGTGTTTGTTTGCCTTGAAACCTCCTTTTCCTTATAAGGGCAGCAATCATTGGATGTAGGATCCACCCTAATGCAGTATGATTTCATCTTAACTGATTATATCTGCAAAGGCCCTACTTCCAAATAAGGTCACGTAACCAGGTACTACAGATTAGGACTTCAGCAGAACTTTTTGGGGGACAAAGTTTAACAACAACACAGTCCATTGTTCTTTCTACCAGTGACATAGCTTGGAGGTGGCGCACGGAGAACCAAGTAGTGGAAGTTCCAGCTTGTGACATGTAACAGCACCAGGTGAAGTAGTTGGTGCTTCCATCCTTGCTGGCCAGCCAGGGTTTCCTGTCAGGCCGGTGGAGTGAAGCTCCCTGTGGAGTAGCTCTACCTCCTTTCAGAGCGGAGGCTGGGGCACTTTACTGTCCCTAATGCATCCGCTTTGTCTTAGGGGAGGTAGGGCTGGGTGTCCCAGTGGGATTCCATGGCACCACACGGGCTGGAACTCCGGCCATTAGACTGTGTGGTGTTTGATCTCCTCTGTGAAGCGCTTACCTATTATGTATATGAGGGAGGTTTCATTGCTTCTTTCTAGAATATAAAGCTGGGAGCAGAATCTGGAACAGACTTCTAGTCTGTAAGTTTTGAACATTTGACAAAGGAATCGCCCAATCTTATTGTCGAGAATATCTTCTGCAGAATAGCTGAACCTTCGGGCTTTTTCACCCACCTTTATGTACCATCCCCTCAGAACCTTCCCATGGTTACCTTCCCCCCATACCTCTGCCAAGGTGAAGCCAACATCTTATAAGGTCTGGATTAGGGATTTCTCAAAACCCTTATGAGTTTCAAGTATTTGTTTCTTTGGTGAGATTACAGTCTTCCTTCAGATAGGATCCGTGTCTGATTGGTTTTCCTCCAGACTGGCTTGTCCATAATCTTGCTTTCGAGAAGGGTTGTTGGTTAGAATGAAGGGAAGGCTTCTCTCCAAGATTTTCGGACTTGGATCTCAGTGTTAATATCTTCGGCATTTTGCAGGTGACAGAGCTCAACGAGCCTCTCTCCAATGAAGATCGAAATCTCCTCTCTGTGGCCTACAAGAATGTGGTTGGCGCCAGGCGATCTTCCTGGAGGGTCATCAGCAGCATCGAGCAGAAGACCATGGCCGATGGGAACGAGAAGAAGCTGGAGAAAGTGAAAGCTTACCGGGAGAAGATCGAGAAGGAGCTGGAAACGGTGTGCAACGACGTCCTGGCCCTGCTGGACAAGTTCCTCATCAAGAACTGCAATGATTTCCAGTACGAGAGCAAGGTGTTCTACCTGAAGATGAAAGGCGACTACTACCGCTACCTGGCAGAGGTGGCTTCCGGGGAGAAGAAAAACAGTGTGGTCGAAGCTTCCGAGGCGGCCTACAAGGAGGCCTTTGAAATCAGCAAAGAGCACATGCAGCCGACGCACCCCATCCGGCTGGGCCTGGCCCTCAACTTCTCCGTGTTCTACTATGAGATCCAGAATGCGCCCGAGCAGGCCTGCCTCTTAGCCAAACAAGCCTTCGACGACGCCATAGCTGAGCTGGACACACTAAACGAGGATTCCTATAAGGACTCCACGCTCATCATGCAGTTGCTGCGAGACAACCTCACCCTCTGGACGAGCGACCAGCAGGATGAAGAAGCAGGAGAAGGCAACTGAAGAGCCTGCAGGTTCCCGCCCTTCCTCCACCCACCGCCCCCTCATCACTGATTCTTCCTTGCCACAATCACTAAATATCTAGTGCTAAACCTCTCTGTATTGGCAGCACCGCTACTCAGATCTGCTCCCCCGCCCCCTGGGAAGCAGTTTCAGATCCATCTTCATGGGCATTGCTGGATCGATGGTTGCTTGGAGCCCACGGGAGCTTTCTTTTGAATTGTGTAGACAAGTGCGTTCTGAATGAGGCATTTTACTATGCCTGTTGGTAGTTGTGAAAGCGATGGGGAAGTTTAGAAAGGAGAATTAGCCAAAACCGGCTACAATGATATTTAAATGATCCATTTAAAATGAGCTGATAGTGTTTTGTGCATGCAAAAAAGAATTCATCCCTCCCACCTCTTCTTCCTTCAACTAATGGAAAACTGTTAAGGGAAGCTGATACAAAGAGAACACTCCCTTCTTCCGTCAGCTTTATATAAACTGTTCACGTGAGGTTTCAGTAGCGCCTTGTTTTGCCTCTAAGTTATGATGTGCACAAACCTTAAATGCAGTGCATCTAAAGTTTTGATACCTGTAACTTTGTTTTGGTTGCGATTGTTTAAGAATCATGGATTTATTTTTTGTAACCCTTTGGCTATTGTCCTTGTGTATCCTGACAGCACCACGTGTGTCAGCCCCTGTCAATCAAGATGGGTAATTATTGAAATGCCAGACTTCTAAATTAAATGTTTTGGAATCCAGTGGGTAAATAAATGCTGCTTTGGGGATATCGCTAGGCGTATGGTCTTCATTTCCCCTCCTCAAGGAGCTGTGTAGCAGCTCACCACCTTGAATCCTGGTTTGTGTCTCAAACACGAAGCGTTTTTCACACAGTAAATTCTTTTGCCTGCTGATTCCATTACACATTTTGTAATATACACATAAGACTCCTGCATTTTAAATAGTTTTCTGTGAGCCCAGCCAACATAGCCTCTCTCTTTTTTAAAAAAAATATATTTTATTGATTTTTTACAGAGAGGAAGGGAGAAGGATAGAGAGTTAGAAACATCGATGAGAGAGAAAAACAATCGACCAGCTGCCTCTTGCACACCCCCTATTGGGAATGTGCCCGAAACCAAGGCACATGCCCTTGACCGGAATTGAACCTGGGACCCTTCAGTCCGCAGGCTGACGCTCTATCCACTGAGCCAAACTGGTTAGGGCCAACATAGCCTCTCTTATCCGCTCACTCTCCCTGAAAACTGGTGCTTAATGGGAGCCTCTGAAAGGCCAGGCCTGAGTTTAGCTTGGGAGGGAGGGTGTTTATCCCACCCTATGGATGCTGGTTGGTATTTAAACTCAAGGTACATACTGAGCTTATACATGTCCTCAAAAATTTGTTTTTAAACCTTTTTTTAAAAAAATATTTTTATTGATTTCAGAGAGGGAGAGAGAGAAATATCAATGATGAGAGAGAATCATTGATTGGCTGCCTCCTGCACGCCCCCCACTGGGGATTGAGCCACAACCTGGGTGTGTGCCAGTGACTGGGAAACCACCATCGACCTCTTCGTGCTTGGGTTGACACTCAGCCGATGAGCCACAGCAGCTGGCCCTCAAATTTTCTTAATATTCTTCCTGTATTAGGTGTCATAAAATGTTAATTAGGGACACAACCTGGATTCCTGAAATAACCTTTACTGATTAATATTAAGAAAGCTTTGAGTAGTCTTTAAAATTGAGAAATGAACCTCCGTGTGAGTTAAAAAGAAAAAGACCTAAACTCTTAAGCATGTTCCCCATTTCTTGCTCCCAAGACTTGAGGTTCAGCATCACCAGTTGGACTCTTCCTCAGGTGATGACTCCAGCCCCTCACAATTGTTAGCACCTCCAGTGCCGTACCTGGGACCAACAGATTGGTTCAGTTGATTCTGGAGAGAAACATCGCTTGCCTCCCGTACACACCCTGACTCCGAAACCTAGGTATGTGCCCTGACCGGGAATCGAACCCCCAACCTCTTAGTGTACAGGATGGTGCACCAATCAACCAAGCCACCGGCCAGGGCTTAACTACTTTATTCTTGACTAAAGCTTGATATTAGCCTGGCGAAACGACCCAATTTCTGTCCTTGAGCTTATATTGTGGTGGCACACAGAACTTTCAAGCATGGAAGTTTAACCTGTTTTCTCATTTTGAAGTAGAGGAATGACCCACGTGTTAATAAAAACTCCTCAGGAAGCCTGCTTCAAGTTGACCTAGTTGCTAGCTGAAATGGTTACTGAGTCTCACTTCAATCAGATCAGGTATTTTAAAGCTACAAGCTTTGTGTGGCCAAGACACTGGGCTTCGACAAACCTGGACACTAAACGTGTTCTTACGCCCTGGCTGGTGTGGCTGGGTTGGGGCGTCGTCCTGCACACCCAGAGGGTGGCGGTTTGATTCCTGCTCAGGGCACATGCGTAGGCTGCAGGTTCGATCCCTGATTGGGGCCTCTGTGGGAGGCAAATGACCAGTGTTTCTCACGATGTTTCTCTCTCTCCCTTCTCTCTGAAATCAATAAAAAACACACCAAAAACTGTTCTTACATTGAAGTGCTCCTCAGAGCAGGGGCTGTGGGAAAACTTTCATTTCATGTCTGTCTTGTGAAAGGTTTTGTGCCCACCCTCCAGATGAGGAAGCTGAGGAGCAGAGCTGTGGACCGCTGGGATTCACACAGCTGGGAAGTCAGGATCGCTTCCGCCCAAGACTTCTGCTAAGTCAGAGCTCTCCCCGCCCTCGTGGGCTCCGGCAGGGCCTGCTGCCTCTGTGCCAGGCAGCCCTGACAAGCCACACGGCCTTCAAGGCTCCGGTCCCTCATTAAGTTTATTTCCCCAAAGTAAACTGCCATGCCACTGTGCCAAGCAGGGGAAAGGAAATAACATTTGCTGGTTGCCTTCTGTGGGGCCTTACTTAGTGGACAATTCAAAGCTGACCTTCTGTGAAGAAGGTTGTAGCTCCAAGGGAGAGGCTCTGAGAGGAAAAGTGACTTTCCTGTGGTTGCACAACTGGCAAGTGGCAGAGCCCCAAGGCCCTTGTTCTCTGCAAAAACATGTTGCCTGCAGGCAGACGATGGAAGCCTGACACTCCAGGTCTTCCTGGATGGGACCTCTTCCTCCTCAACCAGACTTACCTCACTTGCCTCTTCAGCCAGGCCCCACTCCCTGGTCTTGATTGATATATTGATTTCAGAGAGGAAGGGAGAGGGAAAGATAGAAACATCAGTGATGAGAGAATCATTGATCGTCTGCCTCCTGCACACCCTCTACTGGGGATTGAGCCCCCAACCCGGGCTTGTGCCCAGACCGGGAATAGAACCGTGACCTCCTGGTTCATAGGTCAACGCTCAGCCGTGCCGATTGGGCTGCCTGGTCTTTTTTTGCTGCTCCACTCCCACCACCAGGCATATCCAGGGCCATGTACCCTGATATTTTTCCTCCTATTCCTTGGAGCGCCTTCTACCAGGAGAGGAGGTACCTGTAGGTGCTACAGCTATAGCATGACTCAGAGGTGGACCCATCCACCACCAGTTGAATTCTTTCCCCGGCTGGACCCAGCTTGTTCAGCCTGCTCTCTCACTTTTGCTCAAGCCATTACTCTCCTCTCTGGAATGGCTTTCTTCTCTTTGCCCCCCTCAAACCCTCATTGTGAAATCCCACCTTCTCCTGCCCGCTACAGTGTGCCCCTCTCTGGGCTCCTGTACTGTGGGTCTGTGCCACACCCGACACTTAGCACTTCGTCTTCACTCATTCAACAAACACTATATGGTGGACATTGGGCAGGTGCTAGGGGTACCTTGGTGAGTTACCTGTCCTCCTGGTGCTGACACTCCAGTGGGGGAGCTACACTAAAAATATAAAATAATAAAGTAACTATGAAAATGGCACTTAGGTCCTTTTCGAGGGCCTAGCACACAGCTCACAATAAGAATTTGTTTTTAGAAAAAATTCATGAATGTCCAGTCGTTGTGGTTCAGGGGCTGAACGTTGACCTATGAACCAGGAGGTCACAGCTCGATGCCTGGTCAGGGCACATGCCTGGGTTGCAGGCTTGATCCCGTGTGGGGTGTGCAGGAGGCAACCAATCAATGATTCTCTCTGATCATTGGTATTTCTATTTCTCCCTCTCCCTTCTCTGAAATAAAAAATATATATATTTTAAAAATTCATGAATAATTGATTGACTTGAGGGCAGAATTTTAAAAAAATGCAATGACCAAAGGGAATCCTTTATATTCTCACCCAAGTCTACTACCAATGAGCCATATAAGAGTCTGAGGTTCATGAAGCCTCAGGGTTGGTTCTAACATCATCTCTAAATTGGTGTTGTGACCTTGAGCAAGTTCTGGCTTCTCAGCAGCCCCTAAAAAGGAGGCACGTGCTTTTGGGGGTCTCTGGTGCCTTTGTTTCTGAGATTCTGTTATTTTCAACTGCTCAGGGATGGTCCTCATCCTCTTCCTGGCCTTTTCCCCCTGCGCTGCCCCCCTCTTCCTTCCGCCCTTCACATTTGTCCCCTCTGCATCCTCCCTCCACCCTCTTCGCTTTCCTGGCTACCCCCTAGTTCCACTGAGATGGTTACCATGGCAATCATCTGGAAGTGACATCACTCATCTCCTAGGCAACTGTTTCCAGGGCAGTGACATCATTTGATCACCATGGCAACCATCCAGGAGGACAGTTCTGCAGTGAAATGGGCAACAGAATACTTATGTATTTCTGGGGGCTGGAGGCAATGCATGGAGAATATTTTAAAAAAACCAAAAGCATCTCAGGAGCAAGAAGAAAAAGCTTTGGGCTTAGAGGGGAGACGCAGGAAACCAGCGTGGGGCTGGGAAAGAGCAGGAGCTCTTGGGTGAATCCCCATCCTTCCCTTCCAATAACGAGGCTGACCTATAATATGTCACCAAACTGGGACACTGGAGCGTGAACCAGGGCATCATGATGATGATGCTGGGATGACAGGTGAAAACTGGGCCTTCTTAAGTAAACCAGGGCATGGCGCGCCCGCCCATAATTAGGAAGGTGCCTCCCTCACTCCCTCGCCTCATAAGCATCGATTCAGCTCTTCCTGCGTGTGGGCACCAGGACACCACAGTGAGCAAAGCCAGCCGGTCCCTGAACTAATGGAGCTCACAGTCGTGTGTGTGCTGGGGCCGAGGGTAATCCCCCAGTCACCCAGTGAACGCTGCGGTGCAGACTGAGAGCGGTGCCCAGAAATGACTCAGAATGCTAGGGATGTGTTAACAAAAGGACCAGCCTAGTCAGTGGGGCTCAGCGATTGAGAATTGAACCTATGAACCAGGAGGTCACGATTCGATTCTGGGTCAGGGCACATGCCCGGGTTGCGGGCTCTATTCCCAGTGGGGGGCATGCAGGAGGCAGCCAATCCTTGATTCTCTCTCACATTGATGTTTCTCTCTCTCTCCCTCTCCCTTCCTCTCTGAAATCAATACAAAAATATTTTTTTAAAAAACCCAAAGACAAAAGTACCAGAAGCAGCCTGGACAGGAGAAGAGCTAACGAAAGGGTGTGGGATGGAGTCAGGGAGAAGTCTGTTTTGGCAAAGAGAACAGCATGCGCTAAGGGAGTGTGCAGAGTACAGGAGCTCAAACGAGGCCAAGGAGAGAGCAGGAGGGAGCCAGGTGTGAATGAGGGTGGGGAGGGTGGCAGGGGTGGGGCTTCACGGGACTTTGGAGGCCAGAGCACTGGGAGCCCCCAGGGAAATGTGTTCAGCAGCGGGAGGCCTGGTCCTGTTTGTACTTTTAAAATCTCCCCCTTGCTGAGGCACGGGCAGAGTGGGAGAGCAGATTGCCCAGGAGGGAGAGCGGTGGTGGGGACCTGGGTGGCGGCAGTGAAATGGAGGGCACAGTGGATATATTTGGGAGGTGGAGCCGACAGAATTTGCGGAAGGACTATTATGGGGTGAGGGTAAGGAAGGACTCAGGCCCTAGCTGGTGTGGCTCAGTGGATAGAGCGTTGGCCTGCGGACCAAAGGGTCCCAGGTTTGATTCTGGTCAAGGGCACGTACCTCAGTTGTAGGCTGAGTCCCGGCCCGGGCCCTGGTCAGGGCACGTGCAGGAGGCAACCAATGGATGTGTTTCTCTCACATCGATGTTTCTCTCTGTCTTTCCCTCTCTCCTCCATTCTCCCTAAAAAAAAAAAAAAAAAAAAAATCAATTGAAAAA
>JAWPEG010000010.1:25404248-25505752 GCA_035771395.1 Myotis vivesi
TTTTTTTTTTTTAAATATATTTTATTGATTTTTTACAGAGAGGAAGGGAGAGAGATAGAGAGTTAGAAACATCGATGAGAGAGAAACATCGATCAGCTGCCTCCTGCACATCTCCTACTGGTAATGTGCCCGCAACCCAGGTACATGCCCTTGACCAGAATCGAACCTGGGACCTTTCAGTCCGCAGGCCGACGCTCTATCCACTGAGCCAAACAGGTTTCGGCCAGTGAATGGTTTTTATCTGGTGGGGGAGCAGAGAGAGTGTCCCTCACCAGCTCAGGCCTAGCACCGGCGCCTTGGCAAGTTGGTAAATTATTGAATGTGCAAACCCGTGAAGGGTCCACCCAGTGAGTTCAAAGGAAGGTCAGCACTAAGGAGCTGCCCTTTTCCCTCATTTCTTGCTCTAATACCTTTGTGGGCTCTGGGGGTGGGAAGGGACACTTGTGGCCTCACTAAGCGAGGGAGAGTTACTGAGGTGGAGAGGAGGGGAGCCATGAGGGGCCCTCTGCCTGAGTGGTTGGCCTGTTTGGTAAAGGTCCCCAGCTATGACTCCCTGACTTTGTTAGGCAGAGGCCTGGTGTCCACCTTGGTGGAGAAGGCAGTGCCTATGCAGAGCTATTTGAGAATCCCTGATAGCCCAGACCTTATTTTTAAAATTTGAGGTGAAATTCACACAACATAAAGTTAACTATTTAAGCTGTATAATTTAGTGGCATTTAATACATTGACATTGTTGTGCAATCATCCCCTCTATCTAATTGCAAAATGTTTTTATCACCCTAAAGGGAAACATGTGGTCATGTCCTATTTCTTCCTCCCTCAGTTCCTGACAACCACTAATCTGTTTTTTGTCTTTACGGGTTTACCTATTCTGGACATTTCACATATATATAGGATCATCATATGTGGCCTTTTTAAAATAACATATTTTTATTGAGTTCAGAGAGGAAGGGAGAGGGAGAGAGAGATAGAAACATCAATGATGAGAGAGAATCATGGATCAGCTGCCTCCTGCAAATCCCATGCTGGGTATCGAACCTGCAACCTGGGCATGTGTCCTGACCGGGAATTGAATCGTGATCTCCTGGTTCCTAGGTCGATGCTCAACCACTGAACGACGTTGGCTGGGCTCATATGTGGCCTTTTGTATCTGTCTTCTTTCACTCAATATAATGTTTGCAAGGTTGTCCATGTTGCAGCAGGCATCAATACTTTCTTTCTTTCCATAGCTAAGTAACAGTCTGTTGTGTGGATAGACCACATTTGGTTTATCCTTTCATCAATTGATGGACATTTGGGTTCACCTTTTCGCTATTGTGAATGGTGCTGCTATGAACATTCATGTACAAGTTTTTGTGTTGTTGTGTTTTCAGCGCTTTGGGGTATATACTTGGGAGTGAAATCGCTGGATCATGCGGTAATTCTATGTCTGTCTTTTTGGAGAGCTACCCAACATTGGCTGCACCATTTTACATCCCCCCCAGCAATGTAAGAGAGTTCTGATTTTTCAACATCCCTACCAATGCTCCTGATGGATAGACTGAGTATAGTCAACCTAGTGGGTATGAAGTGGTATATCATTGTGGTTTTTTTAAAAAAATATTTTATTGATTTTTTTACAGAGAGGAAGGGAGAAGGAGAGAGATAGTTAGAAACATTGATGAGAGAGAAACATCCATTCAGCTGCTTCCTGCACACTCCCTACTGAAGATGTGCCTGCAACCAAGGTACATGCCCTTGACCGGAATCGAACCTGGGACCCTTCAGTCTGCAGGCCGATGCTCTATCCACTGAGCCAAACCAGTCAGGGCGTATCATTGTGGTTTTAATTTGCATTTCTCTAATGGCTAGTGATGCTGAGCTTCTTTTCATGTGTTTGTCATGCTTGTCTTTTCTTGGGCCGAACCTAGCCCTGTCTGGATAGAATCAAGCTCTGATAGGAAGAACTGACTCATCCAGGGTAGTTTCTTTGATGTGCCTGTGGCATATTCTGAGATTCTCTTGATCTGAGCTTGCTGAATTCTCCCCCAGGTCCTATATGAAAACCTTGCCCTGTGGGAGTTCACGAAAGGGCTTTTGCCCTTGAACTCAAGAGTTAGGGGCATCGATTCCCAACACAGTTGAAAATTCATGTATAACTTTTAACTCCTTCCAAACTTAACTACTAATAGCCTCCTGTTGACCCAAAACCTTACCAATAACAGTCAACAAATACATAGTCTGTATGTTGCATATATTATATTCTGTATTCTTACAATAAAATAAGCTAAAAAACACAACAAATAGGCAAAAATAAGCTAAAGAAAAGAAAATGTTATTAAGAATATCATAGGGAAGGGGGTGGGGGGGCAGGAAGAGATTAACTAGAAAACGTATATGCATATATGCATTGCCCATGGACATAGACAAAGGGTGATGAAGGCCTGGGGTGGGGCAGAAACCAGCTGGTAGGGGTCAATGGAAAAAATGGGGGACATCTGTAATACTCTCAACAATAAAGATTTAAAAAAAGAAAATCATAAGGAAGAGAAAACGCATTTACAGTGTTTATTGAAAAAGTCCATGTACAACTGAACCCATGCAGTTTGAACCTGTGTTGTTCAAGGGTCAACACTATATATATAATCTCCCTACTCTTAAGGAATTTAAAGACTTCAAGTGGGAAAGAAAAGTCCTCAAATAAGCTATAAAGTAATACTGTGTTTTCCCCAGGTTATATATTAGCATCTGAAATAGGGACTTTCTGGAGACATTAACCAAAGGGTGGTTATTCCCAGGAAGATTAATGTTTTTTGAGAGGGAAAGTACGACCAATAAATAGATGTTGCTAGGAGCTAGACTTTTGTTCTAGTATAACAGAGACATTTGAGAGCATTTGGAGGTGGTGAGCTCCTCGCGTCCTCAGAGGTGACCAAGCAGAGACTCGCCGACATGTTGACAGAGGAGCTTCCTGAATCCCTTCAAAGGCTCCCTTTTTCATCCCGGTTCCCAGAAGCCCTTGCCCTCTTTCCTTTGGGTGGCTCCCTCCTTCGGCAGGACCTGGCATCCTGCTGGCATTGTGGGTCTGAAGGCGGCTGCCAGGGCAGGTGCCTCCTGCAGGTGACCTGGCACCTTATCTCCCCTGCCCCCATTTCTTCCCTGCCTCTTCTGGCTGACCTCCTAGAGCAGAAATAACCCAGGGCCAAACATTAACTGTGAGACCATAAAAACACGTGAAGCTCAGGTGGCTCCCAGCGGCCTGGACCCTTTGTGCCCTGTTATTAGGAAACTCTGGCTCTGCTCCCGATGGGTGGGGAGGGTGGAGCGGCTGGACCGCTGAGGGGGACCCACCACTCTAGGCTTCCTCCCTGGCTGAGCGGTGGGCAGAGGATGCCTCTATTGCCTGAGGACGGTTTAGAATCTGATCTCGGGGGCTTGGAGAGAGAACACAGTAGCATCTTTCAGTGTCAACCGAAGATGCGCCCTCACTTATGCAATCAGGAGCTTCCCTAGTTTGCCATGGACCCTGATGGACACGTACATATGTACAGTAATTTCATAGACAGCTACATAGTACTGAGAAAACACGCTTACCACTCATGTACCCGGCACTATAAACATCCATATGCTCTCTCTTATTCACCCCCAGAACTTGCACAGTGCTTGCAAGATCAGGACATCTTCCTTGGACTGATGGGTGAATAGTGAATGAAAAATGTTTATGTCCTCCCACATACTTGTCCACATGTGTATACATTTAAAAATAAAGGTTTTATTGATTTTTAGAGAGAGAGGGAGAGAGGGGGTAGAGAGATAGAAACATTGATGAGAGAGAAACATCATCGACTGGCTGCCTCCTACAGACCCCCACTGAGGATTGAGTTTGCAAACCAGGCATAGGCCCTGGCCAGGAATCGAACCCATGACCTCTTGGTTCCTGGGTTGATGCTCAGCCGCTGAACCACACTGGCCGGGCCACATGTGTATACATTTTGAGGAGAGTACCTGTAAAATTCATGGATGTTCACAATATGCCTATAACTAACACACACACACACACACACACACACACACACACACACTCAAACTAAACAAAATAGCATAAATGCACCTATACATACACACCTGCACCTGCTAATCATATGTATATGAATATCTATAATAGTAAAAGCATAATACGCTAATTAGACCGGACAGTCAGACAACCTTCCAGACGACCTTCCGGATGAAGCTGGGGCTGCGAGGGCCGAGCCCCTTGCACAAATTTCATGCATTGGGCCCCTAGTGTGTATAGATTTAAAGATTCCCCAATGACCTTGCTAAACAGCAAAGGTGATGGCTATGAGGAGAGAATATGGTTCCACGTACTCAGAGCAGGCCAAGGTGATATTTCAGCGGAGAAGCCCATCTCCCAGTTGTGAGCTGGGAAGCTTGCACACACTGCAAAGCTTTCACTCCTCTGCTCTCCATGATAAGATGGTGCACAGGGGCAGGAGGGCAGGGGCTGAGAGGAGCACACCAGAGTAAGTAGGATCAACTTCAGCATCTCTTGACCCCTAAGATCCCTAAGAGAAAATGTATTGACCTGGGAACTGTTCTAGGCTCTATTCCCTTAGAGCAGAGGTGGGGAACGTCCCGCCTGTGGGCCTTATAAGACCCGAAAAATCATTTGGTCTGGCCCTGGCAAGGCATTAGGGGTGAGCTAATTAAATGTTTGACCAAATACAGCAGGCTAACTTTTAAGTTGATAATTTTATATGGCCTGTGAATGATGTTATAAATTTTCAAATGGCCCTTGGTAGAAAAAAGTCCCCCCCCCCACCATCTTAGAGAATGATGATAAAAGAGGGGAGAAAAACAATGGTAGAGTCTAAAGGGGTGAAGCCTCAAGCAGGGTAGAGCCAGTGTGAGATATTTATAAAGTGTGTGTGTGTGTGTGTGTGTGTGTGTGTATTCACATGTTGTAGGGTTGACCCCAGGCTGCAGCTTCTTAAAAAGGGGCAAGGCTGTGATTTCACTGCCCAAAGCCCAGGATCTGGAGGCTGGAACTCTGGTGCGTGGTTAGGGCTCTACCACAGCTTGCCTGCCACATGGTCTCAAGGGGATGGCTTCACCTCCATGTGAAGTGCCTCACACTCCAGCTAAGTGGTCTGCTTGCCTCACAGTGAGGATCAGGGAGCAAAGAGAGCTCACAGGAGCTTTGAAGAGTTAAGAACTTCTCCTAGTGGCCAGGGCTCATTTCTTAGCCTGGTGCAAGGTGTTTTAAGTGTCCCAGCATCCTGCACACTGAATCTGTGCACAGGATGAGAGGTTGAACACAGCACAGTCTCAGCTCCCAAGGTGAATAGCCGAGTGGGAAGAAGTCCCCAGGGGGAGGTCACTACAAACCCTCTAAGCACCTCACCGTGGGATATAGTAATAGTATAGCGAGGCGGTCAGAGGGCTGTGGGTCACAGGGCCTCGGAGAGTCAGACAGGGTTTCATGGAGGAAGTGAGGATTGACGAAGTTTAATTGTGGGGAGGAGGAGTTGGGGTGATGGAGGGCTAAGGGTGGAGGGTCAGGGATGGCAGCTAGACCATGGAGACAGGAGAGAAGCAATGCCTCCTGGAGTTACAAATGGTAAAGATTAAAAGGGAAAATAGGAGGAACAAGGTTAATTTTTGAGTCCTTTCTGGAACTGGCCCAGGCCAATGGTTAATCGTCTGACCTTTTAGGAATTACTTGGACCCTGTCCCAGGCATACGTACACACACAACTGGAGGATGTGGGGCGGCCCAGAGCAGAGCTGAGAGGGAGCTTGGAAGTCACCCTGTCCAAGCCAGACCCTTTTCCCGAGGCAAAACTGATCCAGGAGAGGCGACTGGGTTAGCCAGGGAGTTAGTGGCAGAGCTGGAATTTGAACTCAGGTCTCCCCAGTCTAGTGCCTTTTCTGGATCTTAAAAATGGACTGGGGGCTGGTGTGGTTCAGTGGTTGAGCGTCGACCTATGAACCAGGAGGTCACGGTTTTATTCCCGGTCAGGCACATGCTCAGGTTGCAGGCTCCATCCCTAGTGTGGGGCTGGGATTGGGACTTAGTGTTCAGGAATGCTGCAAGTTTGGATCCTGGCTTTGTATGCATTTGTTAATTGTTTCTGGATACAGAGACTAAGAGGGATAGAGAGATAGAAACATCAATGAGAAACCTCAATTGGCTGCCTCCGGCACACCCCCAACTGGGGATCGAAATGAAACCAGGATGTCCTGACCAGGAATTGAACCAGTGATCTCTTCGTTCACGGGTCCATATTCAACTACTGAACCACACTGGTCAGGCTAGAACAGAATGTTTCTAACCAGTCATCACAATTCTCTTCAATATCTAGAACCTTTGGATAGGATAAGAGATGTCAATCAACACATAATCTTCCCCTTTGACCAATCAATTTTTAATTATCTTCTTACTAACATTGGTTGATAAGTAAGAGGAAATGACTTTTGAATAATTTCATTGATAACAAAGTCTTCTAAGGAAACAGTGTTTTATTTTTTAAAATATATTTTTATTGATTTCAGAGAGAGAGAGAGATAGAAACATCAGTGATGAGTGAGAGTCATTGATTGGCTGCCTCCTGCCTATTGGGGATTGAGCCTGCAACCCAGGCATGTGCCCTGACTGGGAATCGAACCGTGACCTCCTGGTTCATAGGTCGCCGCTCAACCACTGAGCTATGCCAGCTGGGCAGGGAACAATGTTTTGTATATACACAGATATACATTCACACACACTGCTCAGCTACCAACACGCAAACACGTGTCTCCCTGGCCACCTCTATCCTGGCCCACGTGCTCCCGGAAACTTGCCACACGTGCAAGAGATCTTATCTACCCAATTGTGCACACTTAGCAAAAACCAAGCCAAACCACAATAAAATCACACACCCACACCCACACCCACACCCTTAGAAGGCTCTTAAGTTTGGAAGGACAGAAACTAAGTGGAAAAAAAAATAAGAATATTAATTTCTATTCATTGAGTGCTCACCGAATGCTGGTGATCAAGTTAAGCACTTTCCATATACTGTCTCATCTGATCACCACAGGGATTCTGTCAAGTAGATGTTAGCATCCTCTTGTTTCCCATTGGGAGACTGAGGCTGTGGTGAAGTCCAGAAGCCCCTGGGGTTTGCATGCACATCAAAGTTTGGAAGCCTTGTGGTGTACCTCGCCCCGGGGTCACACAACTAGGAAACCACAGAAGCAAACTTTGTTGTTGTTTTTAAATCTTTATTGTTGAAAATATCATATTGGTCCTCCCTTCTCCCCCATTCACCTCTTCCAGCCCACGCCCCTCTCCCCAGACCCTCCCCAACCCATTATCTGTGTCCACGGGTGATGCCTATATGCATACAAGTTCATTGGTTGATCTCTTCCCACCCACCCTCCCCTGCCTTCCCTCTGAGGTTCAACAGTCTGTTCATGCTTCTGTGTCTCTGGGCCTATTTTTGTTAATCAGTTTATTTGGTTCATTAGGTTCCACATATGAGTGAGATCCTGTGGTACTTGTCTTTCTCTGACTAGCTTGTTTCACTTAGCATAATGCTCTCCAAGTCCATCATGCTGTTGCAAATGGTAAGAGTTCTTTCTTTTTTATTGCTGCATAGTAGTCCATGTGTACATGTAATTTTTTATCCACTCATCTGCTGATGGACACTTAGGCTGTTTCCAAATCTTAGCTATTGTAAATTGTGCTGCTATGAACATAGGGGTGCATCTATTCTTTCTGATTGGTGTTTCGGGTTTCTTAGGATATATTCCTAGAAGTGGGATCACTGGGTCAAATGGCAGTTCCATTTTTAATTTTTTGAGGAAACTCCATACTGTTTTCCATAGTGGCTGCACCAGTCTGCATTCCCACCAGCAGGGCAGAAGCGAGCTTTGAATGCACCTGTGTTCTGACTAGAAAACATTTGTTCTTAACCACGGAGATCTTATCTGTCTGTATTTCCATGGCAGGGACGAGAGAGAAGAAACATGGATTTAATTTTTACTGAACAGCAGCATGAGACATCTTCCATAGCCATATTGTCCGCTTAGAAGGAACAGCTACTTTTTAAAAAAGAAATTACGGTAAAATATACACAACATACCCTCTACTTATGAACTCATTTTAAGTGTACATTTCAATGGTATTAAGTACAGTCATGATATTGTGCAACCATCTCCACTATTACCAAAACTTCTTCGTCATCCCAGACAGAAACTCTGTACCCATTAAACAATTAAACTATCCTCTACTCCCCCTCTTCAATCCCTTGGTAGCCACCATTATACCTTTTGTCTCTATAAATTTACCTATTCTAGGCATTTCATGTAGTGTGGAATGTTTTTCAAGATTCACCTATGTTGCAGCATGTACCAGAATTAGAGGGAGCTGCCCAAGAGCGTGGCTCAGTGGTTGAGCATTGACTTATGGACCAGGAGATCACAGTTTGATTCCTGGTCAGAACACATGCCTGGGTTGCAGACTTGACCCCCCTGTGTAGGGTGTGCAGAAGGCAGCTGATCAATGATTTTCTCTCATCATTGATGTTTCTATCTCTTTCCCCCTCTCCCTTTCAAATAAAAAATATATATGAAAAAAAGAATTAGAAGGAGCAACTTTAAGATGAACGAAAGGCCAGAAAGATGTCTCCTTTCACCAGGCAAAGAGTTCGCATGGAGAACATTATCTCAAAGTGGTGCTGTAGTCAGAAACTCGAAGGGATTCAGCATGGGTTTAGAAGTCTAGAGGAGCATTCTTTTTTTAAAAAAATATTTTTTTTTATTGATTTCAGAGAGGAAGGGAGAGGAAAGGAGAGAGAGAGAGAAATATCAATGATGAGAGAGATTCATTGATTGGCTGCCTCCTGCACGCCCCACACTGGGGATCAAGCCTGCAACCCAGGCATGTGCCCTTGACTGGAATCGAACCTGGGACCCATCAGTCCACAGGCCAATGCTCTATCCACTGAGCCAAACCTGCTAGGGCAAGCATCCTTTTCTTTTTTTTTTTAAAGGTAAAATTGGCACATAAAATTATATAGGTCTTAGGTGACAACATCATAATTCAATATATAGAGGAGCATTCTTGAATCAGTTAAGTTTTCTCTTCTTCCTCTTCCCCTCTTCCTCCTCCTTTTTCTCCTCCAATGGCTTTCCTCCCTGCTGTGATACCTCCTTTCTTTCCCTCCTCTGTTCCTCCAGGAAAACATCCTCAGAGCAGGACCCAGTGAGAAACTGAGGAGCCGTAGAAAGAGTCCTGGACCAGGAACCAGCAGACCAGGGTTTCACACTGGCTTTGACCCTGGACGGTCGTGGGCCAGTCTCTTCTCTGGGCTCATGTTCCCCATAAGTATGGTAAGAGGACTGGCTTGGCTAATCTTTAGGTTTTGTTCCAGATTTGATGCTACACTCACACCAAGGTGGAAGTGTTACTTCTTTCGAGGGTATTTGCATTTAAACATGGGACAGAGCCTCAGGCCAGAGGAAGGAAGAGTGGATAGTGGGGTGCCAGGCTTCCCCATGTGTCTAGGAGAGGTATTTCCCTGTCATCACACCACCTGGGAAAGTACAGAGAAGGCGGGTCCTGAACCCAGCCCCAGAAACTCGCCAGCTCCTAGGTTCAGCCCTGACTCACACTTGACAATGTGGTGGAGGAGGCTGTGGAGCAACCCTGGGCAACAGGGCCTCATGCCTGATTGGTCTGAAGCCCTGTGGGCAGCTGGTGTGAATGGGCCTGGATTCCTGCATGTTCCCTGGGATTTTGCTAGGGATTAGTGGGCCTAACGGATAAGAGGAAAGGGTTGCCTGGAAAGAATTTGTCATCGGAGAGCAGGAGAATTGGGGTTTAGTCCTGAGTCTATTATTTGCTTTGCTAGTTGTGTGAGTTGATCAAGTTGCTTCGCTCTTAGCATCCGTTTTTTCATATATAACATATGGGAGTTGAACCCTGTGGTCTCTTCCATGCTTTGGCTACCTGGACCTTTCAATCCCTCAGATGCACCTCCATCTCTGTCTTTTCTGGGCATTTGCTCACCTGGGACACTTTCTCACCCTGTGTCCCACCCCATTCACCTGGCGCTCTTCTTCAAGACATGTCTTTCAGGGTCCAGACTACATCAATAGGCGAGAGTACTGAGCAGAATACAGTAGGGAGTGGTGGGGACTGAGGAAAACTGGAGAGTTCATGTCCCACTGAAGCCATTTAGGTGCTTTGAAAACATTGTGCTGGCCAAGAAAGTTGTCTGTGGTTGAATTTGTCCCTGGCACCAGGAATTGGCAACCCCTGTCCTACAAAGCCCCATTCTCTGGAAGGAGGCTCTCCCGGCACCTCATATTTCTCTCTTCACAACACATCATTTTATGGTACTTATTTATTTATTACAGGCTTTCTCACTAGGCTGTAAATCTGTTTGGGCAGGTACTTAACTGTTTTATCTTCAACTCTATTCTTAACCTTATCACAGAACTGGTCCATGGTAGGTGCTCGGTAAATATCTATAAAATCAGCAAACGAGTGGATGGTTAATAAGTGATTGTTGAGTGAATTACTCTAAGGGTCCCTCAATGATGCTGTTTGATTTCATTTTATTCCATTCTCTGAAAAAAATTACAGCACCAGCCTCACAGCTAGTGATTTAAATTCTTTTTTTTTTTTAAAATATATTTTATTGATTTTTTACAGAGAAGAAGGGAGAGGGATAGAGAGTTAGAAACATCGATGAGAGAGATCGATCAGCTGCCTCCTGCAGGCCCCCCAGTGGGGATGTGCCCGCAACCAAGGTACATGCCCTTGACCGGAATCGAACCCGGGACTCTTCAGTCCGCAGGCTGACGCTCTATCCACTGAGCCAAACTGGTTCGGCGTGATTTAAATTCTTTAGATCCCCGTTTACCCAGTTTGTTTGGCTCAGTGTTATGAGCTGGTCAAGCCCCTAACAGTCTTCAAACAACGTCCTTCAGGTCTTTCAGGGGTGTTTAGGTTGGGAAAGGCAACGAACAGCTCTAGAGTCTTCTGCTCTTTGGATCATGTAGGGAAGTCAACAGAAACGCTTGTACCATCTCACACATATATTCTTAGATCTTTTCAAGACCCTTCAAATCCATGGTCTTCCTTTTTGTAAAATAGGGCCAGAAGGCATCATGGTCCTCATTTTATAATGAGATAAACTGACATCAGAGAAGTTAGAGCTACATAGAGATCTTGATCAATTGTCACTAGGATATGTGAATTGTTAGTCCTCCCTTCCATACCAGAGACACACGTTAATAATTAATGGCCTTCTTTCCACTGAACTTCAACTCTGCCTCAGAATCCTACTCAGCACAATGTTCTATTAATTACCAACAATTACTAGACACTTGAGATGAAGACTATTGGCCTATTAGCTGGGGATCCTTGCTTCTGCTATCAGGGATTAGTTTACTTTTCAAGAAGGTCTGGGGCTCATAGATAATCAATACCAGCTTGCTCCACCACCTAGGAACCTCAAGGGTATTATACTCCTCCTCCTGTCTCCCCCCATTTCATTTACCTTTCAGGCTTTCTCATTTTAGCTGTCCTGATCTTGCCTGAAGTATGTTGGGAAGGATGGAGGCCTCCAATACTTCAAGGGAGTCATAGAGTGGGGCCTCCTGACTCCTGATCAGATCTGTTCTTAGCTTCTGCTGACCCTCACCCCCATCCAGTGACTTCAGACCCAGACAAGGCACAGGCAACTGAATGGTGGTGGGAGAGGGGGAGGGGGGGAGGGGGGGAGGGGGGGTAATCTCAGTGCAGTGTTGGGTCTCATCACAAGGTGGCGCTGTCACTTCCTTTGCTTCAAGTTTCTATCTTGATGGAAAACGTCTGAAATGTGCACACACTATAATTCAACAAATAAAACTCAACAAATTAAAAATATGGCTTCACAATTTAAACTGATGATTTATTAGACTGTCTTATTTCAATTTCCATCAGATTTCAGACAGTTACAAATAATTTTGTGTCTCTGCTGTGCCTTTGAAATAATGGCAGTGTGCTACATGAGGAGGATAGGGGCTCTAAATTCTAACTCCAACCTTACACACATGAACTTTCCAGAACTTCCTGCCTTATCCTAGGTTCCTTCCTATAAGTTCCCTGAAAAAGCATATCCCTGCTGATACTTTGATTTCAGCCAGTGAAACTGGTTTCAGATCTCTGATCGTGGAGTCAAAATCATAAGAGAATAGCCAGGCCGGCGTGGCTCAGTGGTTGAACGTCGACCTATGAACCAAGAAGACATGGTTCGATTCCAGTCAGGTTGTGGGCTCGATCCCCAGTGAGAGACGTGCAGGAGGCAGCAGGTGATCAATGAATCTCTCTCATCATTGACATTTCTATCTCTTTCTCATGATGCAAATGATTGAGCTGGATTTTTTAAATCAAATACGAAGACTTAAAAATAAACCAAGCAGCTAGTTTAACACTGAATTGCACTATAGTTAAAAATACTGTATTATTATATACTTGGAAAGTTGCTAAGAGAGTAGATCTTTAATATTCTCACCATCCACAGAAAACGTGGCTTAAATTGTGAGTGATGGGAGCATTTAACCTTATTGTGGGAATCATTTTGCAATATACACATGTATCAAACCAGCGTGCTGTACACCTTAAACTTACATATTATTTGTTATATCTCAATTATACCTCAACAAAACAGGCAAATATACTGAATTGACAAAGTTGTCTAGTTTTATGTCATTTAGAATTTTTCCCCTTCAAAACAATTGTTTTTTTAAAATATATTTTTTATTGATTTTTTTTACAGAGAGGAAGGGAGAGGGATAGAGAGTTAGAAACATCGACCAGCCGCCTCCTGCCCACCTCCTACTGGGGATGTGCCCGCAACCAAGGTACATGCCCTTGATCGAAATCGAACCTGGGACCTTTCAGTCCGCAGGCCGACGCTCTATCCACTGAGCCAAACCGGTTTGGCCAAAACGATTGTTTTAAAGTGTCATTGATTTGTTTCTCACCAGATCAACCAAACTTACTTTCGCCAAAGTTACTTATTTTTGCCCCGGATTCTGCGATTGTCCCTGACCCACCCCAGGTGCTCTGTAGATGGACTCTGAAGCCAAGTCGCTCCCCGGAGTGTCTGCGCTCCCCACCCCAGCTGTGAAGAGGAAAATTTCCCAGGGAGAGGGTGTGACAAGGCACCCAAAGTGATTAGTGTTTCTTGCTTCAGAGACAGGTGTGACCCGGAGGGTGGCACCAGCCTCTTAGACCAAAGTCTTCCTGAATGGAGCGGGTGAAAACATGTGCCTCCTGACTCAGCTGGAGGTGGGGCGGAGTCCCAGCCCAAGGCCCAACGTTCCTTCCCAAATCTCGCCCCACCGAATGGGGTTGACCACATGAATCACCTGAGGACAGAGAGGGCAGGGCAGGGGTGGGACTTCCCCAACGTCACATACACCCCATGACTGCCCTCCACCCCGGGCTACCTCTTGTGTGGCAAATATAGTACTTATTAAGCACCAGCTGTGTACAGGATGCTGTGGTGCTGCAACTTGTCTCAATGCTCCTTGTCTCATGATGTGCTTTCTTTTTCTCCCCTTTTTTGGGGCTAATCTTCACCTGAGGATATTTTTTCCATTGATTTTTAGAGAGAGTGGAAAGGAGAAGGAGAGACAGAGAGAAACGTCGATGTGAGAGAGTCACATCGATCGGTTGCCTCCTGCACGCACCCTGACCGGGGCCGGGGGAACCTACAACCTAGGTACATGCCCTTGACTGGAATCAAACCCAGGACCCCTCAGTCCACAGGCCAGCACTCTAGCCACTGAGCCAAACGGCTAGGGCTCTCATGATGTGCTTTCTGTCCAGCTTGTCCAGTTTACTCCCTTCTCCTGGGTCATTATCACTGTTCTTTCCAGACTCCACTCACATCACTCTTCTGGGGAGCTTTCCCCGAGCTCCTGTTTCCCAGGACACAGGCCCATCCGTGTCTTTTCTGGAAAGTCTGGAGCACTGTGTGGGGGTCTTGGTCATAGCCCTCCTCACCCTGTGTGCTATGGAGGTCCGCTGTCCCCTTGTTGTCTGCTTCCCCGCTAGTCTCTGAGTCTTCACAGCTACAGGCCCAGTTTGCTTGATCTCTGTATCCCCAGCATGCTTCACAATTCCAGGCGCACAGCAGGAGCTATGTTTATTTTTAATATAAGTAGTGTCACCTCTGTTAATTGCACACTTGCTAGGTGCCAGGCAGGGTGCTATGTATATACCCTATGTGAGCTCATCGATCATTATGATAACTTTGTGAACTAGGTATTACCACCCCCATTTTGCAGAGGAGAAAACTGAGGCTCAGAATGGTTAAAGTACACTCCTCAAGGTCATACCACCAGCGAGTGACAGAGCTTGGAGTCAGGTCTCTTTAGACTCCAAAACTCTGTGCAGTAAATTAGTAATGAAAAAAAAAAATATCAGCTCCTAACTGGTTTGGCTCAACGGATAGTGTCGGCCTGCGGACTCAAGGGTCCCAGGTTCGATTCCGGTCAAGGGCAGGTACCTTGGTTGCGGGCACATCCCGGGTGGGGAGTGTGCAGGAGGCAGCTGATCGATGTTTCTAACTCTCTATCCCTCTCCCTTCCTCTCTGTAAAAAATCAATAAAATATACTTAAAAAAAAATATCAGTTAGTAAAAGGTGCCATGCTTGGCCTGTGAGAGACATTCAGACAAATCAGTATGTATTCTGCTTTTAAAAAGGTTTGTCGCCCTAACCGGTTTGGCTCAGTGGATAGAGCATCGGCCTGCAGACTCAAGGGTCCCAGGTTTGATTCCGGTCAAGGGCATGTACCTTGGCTGCGGGCACATCCTCGATAGGGGGCATGGAAAAGGCAGCTGATCGATGTTTCTCACTCATCGATGTTTCTCTCTATCCCTCTCCCTTCCTCTCTGTAAAAAATCAATAAAATATATTAAAATAAAATAAAATAAAAAGGTTTGTCTAAGGTGATCCACCTCCCATAGGGTTGAGAGGAGGAAGCTATTACTTCTTTTGAAAGTAGAACCCTATCCAGGTAGCTCAGTGGGTGCAGTGTTGGCCCGCAAACTGAAGGGTCCAGGGTTTGATTCTGGTCAAGGGCACGTACCTTGGTTGCAGGCTTGATCCCTGACCCTGGTTGGAGCATGTGTGGGAGGCAACCTGGTTGGGGCATGTGTGGGTGGCAACCAATGGTTGTGTCTCTCTCACATCGATATTCCTCTCTGTCTCTCCCTCTCCCTTCCACTCTCTCTAAAAATCAACAGAAATATATCCTCGGGTGAGGAATAAAAAAATAAAATCAATAAATTTTAAAAAAGAAAGAAAGGGGGAGAATTGGAGAGGCTTCGCAGGGAAAGAGGAAGACTCCGTGGGCTCCAGACACTGGCTGAGGGTGAAATGGGGGCGTGTATCAAGGAGGCAGTGTTGGGGCAGAAGGCCTGGGCTCTGGTGCCAGCTGAGCCACACAGCCTCACTGGGCCTCCGTGGCCCCTTTGTGAAAGGTGGAAGAGGCGTTACGTCATCTCCAGTGGCCTCTCTAGGGCTCACATTCAAGCCATGTAATTTCCAGGTCTTTGCAAGAAGCTCAGAGAGCTGGGACCGAGGTGGGCAGATTTGAAAATGCAGCCCAGGTGGCTTCCTGGAGGCGGTGAGCTGGCTTTCCCAAGATGTCAGCACTGGGCTCCTGGGTGGGGTGGCTGAGGAGCTGTGATGGCTTTGTTACATGTGTGTAATCAGGGAGCTGTGATAACAGCATTCGGTACTCTGCTCCCTTAAGCATTTTTTTGCAGTGGGGGCATGTTGGCATGACCTAGGTTATCGCCTAAATGATGTACCTTTGGAAAGGGGAGTGTGTGGTTTATTGGCCTCTGAAAGTACCAGACTCTACCGTGCGATAAGGCTCAGTTATGGGACTTGCTAAAGGTTGAGGAGAAAGGGCCGAGACAGCGGAGCACCCTGGAATCTCCTTTTCATCCCTCCACCCTCAGGCTGTCAAGACTTGGGCCCCGGTCAGAACCTGGGTCTGGCACAGCTGGAACTGTGGTAAGAGGGGTCATGGCATGATGCCGGGGCCCCTAAAAGGATGAAGGAGGAGGATTGGCTGAGAGACCAGAGAGGTGCAGGAGGAGGCGTGTGGCTAGAGCTCACGGTTTCACAGAGAAGCAGCAGGTCACAGAGGGGAAAGGATTTGTCAGGGTGACGCTGTGAGGCAGGGGTGGAGCAGGACCTGGAAGCCTGCATTTTGAGTTCTCTCCTAGCGTATTTTTTTCTCCCAGGACACTCTCTCTGGGCACATTCCCTGCCCCCCTTTTCTTTCCAACTTTTATTTAGGTATAATCGACAAATAAAATTGTATATATTTAAAGTGTACAATGCGATGATTTGGTATATGTATAATTTGTGGACACATACTTTTAAAAAAATTTAATGTATTTTTATTGATTTCAGAGAGGAAGGGAGAGGGAGAGAGAGAGAAACATCAATGATGAGAGAGAATCATTGATCGGCTGCCTCCTGCATGCCCCCTACTGGGGATCGAGCCCACAACCGGGGCAAGTGCCTCCACTGGGAATCGAACTGCGACCTCCTGGATCATAGGTCAACACTTAACCACTGAGCCACACCAGTCAGACAGAAGATCATTCTTTGGCTGAGTTTCTGCCTTATTGCTTCATCTTAATGTTTTTGGTGACTCAGCAGGGACAAGGTCTGTTTGAAATTGTATAGGAGAAGAAAGTTCTCTCCGGGGAAGCCAGTTCTGTGGTTCATTTCTCTTCACATTTGCAAACATTGGGTGTGTCATCAAGTCCATTTCCTTCACTGTCCTTTAAGCCCTACAGATAATAGAGCCAAACAGGAGCCTGAAGACATGGATTTCGTCCCTAACTCTCCCACCAGCGACCTGGGTGACCTTGACCCAGGTCCGTCCATTTTCTGGGCCTCAGTTTCTCACTGGTAAGCTGTAAGGTCTTTTTCCATTAGGCTGTGTTCTCCCACATCTTTGCACCTTCCTCCTACAGCACCCAGAGCAGTGCCAGGCATCTCTAGGACACTCAGGTGACATTTGCTGAGCCAGTGAATACATCATGGAGTCAAGTTTGAAGATCTCTGAGGTCCCTGCTTGCTTGGCTATTCAGTGATCCTAGTGTGGTATGTATTTTCTTTCTCTCTCTCCATCCCTTCCTCCTCCTATCTGTTGATCTTGTAAATAATACATTCTCATGGTTCATAAAGTACACATGCATATATAGAGAAAGCTCCCCTGTCTTCCAAATTTTCTCCCTGAAGGCAATCCGTTTTGCCAGTTTCTTGTATATCCAAGAGATATATTGTTTCCCAAGAGATATTTTTTAATGCACTTGTAGGCAAATATGTACCTATATTCTTCCCCCACCTCCTGATATTTTACACTGGTTTTAGCATACTATATGTTGTTTTGCACACTTTGCTTTTTTAACCTAACAAAATACCTTTGAGACCAACCCATATCAATATGCTAGAGCTTTCATTTCTTTATGGCTGCACGTATTATTCCTTTAGTTGGATAAACTGTGACATGTTTAACCGGTCCTTTATGGATGGGCATTTATGTTGCCCCTAATCTTTTCCCATTATACATACTGTGGCAATAAATAACTTGGAACAAAGGTCGTTTTTGTCCTTACGTAAGCCTATCTGGAGCACAAATTCTAAAATTGTTGGGTCAAAAGGTGTGTATATGTTTAACTTTTTAGTGGACTTTATTTTAGGTGTCTGTTCGTATGTGTATGTGCCATTTGTGTCTCCTTTTACACGAACTCTTTATTTTTATTTTTTCTATTGGGGTTGATTATGGATGGTGAGACTCTGGCGGAGAAAATCCTGTGGGCTGATTCAGAGCCGAGTTCAGTATCCTCAGAATCTCCGCTTCTGTGCTTCTCACTTACTCATGCTTCTCTGGCCTTTGGAAACTATCCACTGCCGGCAGCCGCTATGGCTCCAGGTCCTGAAATGTCAGGGACTCTGTTTCTGCTGTTTTGACAGGTGTTTTGCTTGTTGTGTACTTGACACTGAATGTGGTTTCCCCAACATGATCGCTCTCTTCCATCCCAGGGTTTCTGTCCAGGAAAGCCTCATTCTTCTTAGTCAGCAGCAGCTTACGGTGTCAGACATCATCCTTTCACGGACGCATGCCAACTGTGATCATGAAATAACACCGAGTTACTCATCCTTGTAAGGATTTTAAAGTTGCCTTTGATTCAATACTACTGTCATTTTGAAGACCAAAGTTGTTCCACTTGTCCAACACACGGTATATGCTTTCTCTTTTGTACCCGTCTCCTGCTCTGTGAGGGCAGGGCTCCAGCTCAGGGGGTCCACGTCCCGAGGTCTAGGTAAGGTGATGATGACAAAGATAAAAGTTAACGTGTTATTGAGCACTGCATATGTGCTTGGCAGTGCACCAAAATGTTTTCCGTATGTTCTCTCATTTATGTTAGATATTATTATTTTTTTAAGAAATATTTTTTTAAAATTTATTTCAGAAAGGAAGAGAAAGGGAGAGAGAGAAATAGAAACATCAATGATGAGAGAGAATCATGGATCGGCTGCCTCCTGCACGCCCCACACTGGGGATTGAGCCTGTAACCCGGGCATGTGCCCTGACTGGGAATTGAACCGTGACCTCCTGGTTCATAGGTCAATGCTCAACCACTGAGCCACACAGGCTGAGCCATAGTTTTATTTTTTAATTTTTCACCTCAGTTGGTCCCTCCCTATACATTATGGACAGCCTCCCTCCACCCATACTTGCCCTTTCCCGGTACATCACTCACTCCCATCCTACCTGACTCACTCCTTCTCTTTCAGGGCCCTGCCCAAACTAGTGCTTTTCCAGGCCTTCCTCCAACCTCACCCATCCCCGGGTCAAAATCCTTGCTAGGAAGGAGCATTAGTGCTTCTCTTTCAAAACACAGATCCTAGTGCTGGTCTTATAGGTGTTTGTCTCTGATGATGGTCTGGAAGCCCTGTGAGGGCAGGAACCCTGTGAGTCTTGTTTACAGCCATAGCCTCAGAAGCGGCTCTTCTGTTGCAAGAGTGAATGAATGAATGAATGAATGATTGCACTTTCTGGTCTCCCCAGGCTACCATCCCTTTCCTTCTCTGGCCACCCATATTCTGCTCTCCTAGACAGATCAATGGATGGTCCCAGTCCCTTCTTTGAGGTCCGTTAGCACTTCCAGTTCTCACTCCTGCTCACATTGTGGTTTTGTTCATTTCCACTGACTTCCCTCTTGGAACTTGGCAGGGGCCCGCTGCCTGCAGTGGGGGGGAGGGGGGGGCAAGGCTGGATTTTTCCTGTGGATGGGCTTACTTCCCGATCAGACCAGAAGCTAGTTCCCTGAGGGCAGGGACTCTGTTTGGCACAGAGTTGGGTACGAAAGCTTTGCTGAATGCGGAACGAATGGACACGATGAAAGGTGAGGCACTCCAAGCTACGCAAGCATCCACAGTGGAAGAGCTTGGGAGGAGCTTGGAGAAGAGCCCCTGGTGGCCAGGCTCCCTGGAAAGAGAGTTCCTGCCCCTTGTGGTTGACGGGCCCTACACATTGCCTCAGAGTTTACAGTCCTGGGATGGTGGGCCGGGGAAACGGGGAGTCACCGCCTCAGTAGGAAGATGGAGCGCTGATGAGGGAAGGGGATTGGGCCTCAGAGGCAGCAAGTGGCGAAGGGACAGGCTGCTGGCATTTGGGCCGTGGGTAGTTGTCCGCTGGCAGCGGTCAGAGAGAGCCTGAGGCAGAACAGCATCTGGGCAGGGTTTGTGTGGTCCTTCCCCTTCCTGTACCTCATCACCCCAGCAAGGCTCCCCCACCCAAAAGGGGCTGCTCTGTGCCCCCAGCACCAGCCCCCGAGAGCATCCCCCAACCATCTTCTGAACTGGGCCTGCCCTGGTCTGGGCTGCGGGGCCACATTTATCACCAGCTCAACGTGTGATCCTGAGTGACTTGTGCCTCCTTTCTCTGCTGTCTCTGTTCCCAGCCCTGACTTTAGGCTTAGACGTGTGTTTGCAGATGCATTGAGACCCCAGGAAGGGTCAGGGTTTGGTGAACGCCTTGGAGAGGATTCTCTAGTGTTTTCCCTCCTGCCTGCTTGTGAAGGACCCCGAATCCTTATTGGGCAAAGTGCTGGGCAAGAAAATAGCTCCTGGTGGGATTCCCTCGCCTGGTCTCCGTTTCTTCCTCCGCACAGCTGCGGGAACAGTGCTCCTGGGGGCTGCAGACTGTGGAAGGGGAGTCAGAAATGTGGGTGGGTGGGCGGCCATCCAGCCGCCAAGAGAATGCAATTGTGCGGAACTTTTACCAGCAGCGCTCACCAACTTCCCATCCTCCCCCGCAGGTTCCACACGGAGGCCAGGAACGCGGCTGATTCCTGGGCACAGTCAGTCCTGCACCCATTTGGCACCTGGAGCAGCAGCCAGGTCCACAGAGGACGCGGAACCGGTCCCAGGGCAGGTGCCAGGTGCTCCGAAGCCCCTGGGCTCTTGGCCCCAGGCAGCCCGCTTCCTCCATGGAGCCGCTCCCGCTCAGCTGGGGAGGGGCCGGCCCCACGGCTGTCCAGGCGGCCGGCCCCCGTGTCCGCTGCGGAAGGGAGCACAGCGGGCCTTTGTGCCAGGCGGGCACCACCCCCTGGCCCGCCCCTCCCTGCTGGCAGGTAAGCCCTTACCTGCCGGCCCCGCAGCCGACCCGCCAGCAGTTCCGCCTGCTCCTCGCTCCCAGCTCCCGCTCTCTGCTCCCCGACGGCGCAGCACAGCACAGCCCAGGGGTCCCGGACAGACTGACCGACAGACGACGCATCACCTCCGGACGCACCACCTCCCGGCTGCCCCGACCTCGCGGGCGCCCTCCTCCAGGGCTGATCATTAACCCGGAGGCCTTATAAGAACCCAGTGGCCTCGGAGGGAGGGACACCTGGTCGCCACCGCAGCCATGGCCAGTACCACCTGGAGCCCCACGACCGCCGTCACCGAGGCGCCCCTCGCGCCCCACGAGCGCATCCGCAATGCGGCCGACATCTCCGTCATCGTCATCTACTTCGTGGTGGTGATGGCTGTCGGGCTGTGGGTAGGTGGGGGCCCTGGGATGCTGATGGGGAGCGAGGGACAGGGGGAGGGATGAGGCGGGGGCACGCAGAGGAGCAAGTGCCAGAGGGGAGGGAGGATGGCCTTAAGGGCGAGCTTGCGGCTTGGAAATGACTTTGGAGGCGCTGAGGAGGAGATCAGGGGGCACAGAGGGAGGTGAGGAGGGCGAGCTAGGATGAGCAGAGGGAGAGGGGTGCTGGCCAGCACGGAGGTGGGTGCCTGGGGCCTGTGCACATAGAAGGAGGGTGGGAGATGGGGGGTCAGTGGTGTGAGGGGCAGGAGAGGGCCAGCCTGTAGCTGCAGGGAGGGTCCCCAGGCTTGGGAGGAGGTGACTGCTGTCCTGCCTCTTAGTCATCTGGTTCCGATGGGAAAGAAACTGTAGCCGGGGAAGGACACAGCCTCTGCGGCTGCAGGTGTGTGTGCGTGAGGGGAGGGCTGCCTGGTGTCCCCTCCTGGGATAGGCTGACCTGAAGGCCTGGTGCCTTGGGATCCCAGGGGCTGGAGTGAGTGAGAGTTGGGAAAGCTGGTGAGGAAGAGGAGGAGGAGGAGAAGGAGGAGGAAGACAGAGGGTAGCTGGCACCTGCACCGGGAAGAGGGAAGGAAACCCGGTGGCTTCCCTTCGGGACTGTGGGGACACACCAAACCAGAGGAACTTGTTCTTAGCAGCTGGGAATATGGAAATTTCACTTGTGATGGAGTCTGGCACACCCAGACGAGGAGGTGTTCTTAAATGTGCAGAAATCACAGCCACTCGCAAAGGTGTTCGTGGTGGGTGGCAGGCCAGGGGGAGAGGAGGGTGGACATTAACCCTGCCATGGCCTCAGGGTTTTTTGTTTTGTTTTTTTGGATGAAAGGAAGATTTCTTTTTAAAAGTAACCATAGAAAGCAGAGGTGACTCAAAGCCTCCCCAGGTGTCACAAGGGGTTGGTGTGGCTGACTGTTTCTCCAAACCCTCAGCCTCTCTGAAGTGTGCAACCAGGTGCCAGGATTCTTGGGTTTAGTCATGGCTTTGACATGGTTTCGGACACATGACCTTGAGTAGCCCGCCTCAGCCCCAGCTTACTTCCCGGTAAAACGGACACAATCTTACCTATCCGTCTGCTTCCCCCAGGTGGTTATGAAGATTGGCAGAGAGGAATCTGAAAGCTCAGTACGGGTGCTAGACATCTTTAAAAATACTGTTATTATTTGCCCTCGAGGGCCTATGTCCCAGGCCCTGAATGACTTTTGTTCTTTTTTTAAAAAATATATTTTATTGATTTTTTACAGAGAGGAAGGGAGAGAGATAGAGAGTTAGAAACATCGATGAGAGAGAAACATCAATGAGCTGCCTCCTACACATCTCCCACTGGGGATGTGCCCGCAACCCAGGTACATGCCCTTGACCGGAATCGAACCTGGGACCTTTCAGTCCGAAGGCCGACGCTCTATCCACCGAGCCAAACCAGTTTCGGCGACTTTTGTTTTCTTAAGTAAAATGGACACAAGTGGGTAGCTGGGTAGGACAACTTGACCAAAAAAAAAAAAAAAAGCCAGGAGACAGGGGGGCAGGCATGTGAGTCCCCATTTCACAGAAGAGGAAACTGAAGCCCCACGTGGTTGTGATTGGTCCGAGGTTGCGATGCAGGGAACCGTTCCTGGAACCCGGGCCTCTTTTCCACGGCACCAGGTACTTCACTACTTGGCCTGCCTTCCTCTCCCTGCTCTTCCTCAGCTTAGAAGCGCTGGAGCCAGGAGGAGAGCCCATCATTTGCTAGCTGCCTCGTACTGCCCGTTTCCCAGGCAATTGCCGACAATCTCGTTCCCTTGAGCAATCTCATTTAGCCCCGCCAGTCCTGACGATGCTGTTTGCACTTCTCACAAATCTTTCATTCAGGATCACTTGTCCTGCTAAACGCTGTTTAACAAGCCCGCCAGGACTTGTCTACGTTCACTCTTCCCCCATCTGCCAGTGCCTCCGGACCCTGGTCACTGAACGTGCTGGATTCTTTCCCGTTGACATTCCCCTTGTTTTCTCTTGGAGCATCAAGAGTGGCTTGGTTCAGGGACAGGCGTCCTGACTCCTGTACAATCCCTGAGCTGCAGAGACAGAGCAAGCCAGCCCCTCTGTGCTTCCTCACCGTAGAAAAGACACGACTACTGTCCCCCTGTCACCATCCCACCTCTTCCAACATTATTTCGCCCTGTTTTATCCTCTTTCAACGCTGCTTTGTCCAATCATATTGGGGTGTGAGCTTATTCTTCAGTGTCCAGTTGACCCTTGAACAACATGTGTGTGAACTCTGTGGGTCCGATTTTACGTGAATTTTTTTTTCAATAAATATTTGGTCGACCCTCTGTATCCTGGGGTTTCACATCCGTGAATTCAACCAACTGCAGATAGGACACTATATTCTTCTTTTTCCCCCATTTTAAAATATATTTTTTATTGTTGATAGTACTATAGATATCTCTCATTTCCTCCCTTCTCCCCCTTCCTCCCAGCCTCTACCCACCCCCAAGTCTTCATTACCCTATTGCCCGTGTCCATGGGCTGTGCATATAAGCATATAAGTTCCTTGGTTTATCTCTTCTCGTCCCCCCAACCCCACATGGAAGCATGTTAGTCTGTTCCCTGCTCCGGGTCTTATTTTGTTGGTCGATTCATTTTGTTCATTACATTCCACAAATAAGTGAGATCATGTGATATTTGTCTTTCTCAGTTTGGCTTTAGAAAACTATTTTCAATCCTCGGTTGGGAATTCACAAATACAAAGGGGCTGATTGTACACATTGTTCTACATCATTTTGTCTAAGGGTCTCGGGCACCTGTGGATTTGGTATCCACGGGGGTCCTGGGACCAATCCGTGAATCCCGAGGGGCCACTGTAGTTAAGTGTTTGAGGAGCTAAAAGTTATACATGGATTTTCAATTTTGTGGGGGTCAGCACCTCTAACCCCCATGTTGCTCATGAATCAACTATATATTTCCATTTTTTCTCAATTTGTTTCTTGGGAGATTTTGTATCCTTTTAGGCCCAAGCTCTTAACCTATTCGTTCTGGAAGATTTCATTAAGCTGTCCTCAAACCCTTTAAGCCAAGGGTGGTTCCGTATGGCCCATGGGCCACATCTGGCTCAGAGCCTGTTTTGTGTGGCTCACAAGTTAAGAATGGTCTTTACACTTTTAAGCGGGTATAAAATACAAAACACAACAAGGAGGATGTGTGATGGAGATCATACGTTTCCCACAAAACCCACGTACTATCTGACCCTTTTTTAAGCTTCGGAGGTCTGAAGCACCTTCCTTTTGCTCAATGATGTTTTTATTCCATTGAGAAAAAAGCATGTGGGTCAGCAATTGTGCTTCTTTGGCTCCCGCAACTTGCCATAGTGAGATCTTTCTTTTCTAGGGGTGAGTACACAGGCCAATTGATTGCCGTGGTTTACAGAGTGGGGTCTGGAACATTCGAGCTTGCTGTTGAGCATCCTGTGCTCATGGAGACGGTGTCTTCCTATTCGTAGGGAGTGACCAGCGGGGAGAAGGGAGGCAGGGGACATGAGCTGTTATGCATATGCCAGAAAGCACCTACCAAAAGCTGCTACTGACTGCAGAACATCTGTGTGTGTGTGTGTGTGTTGGAGAAAGGGGAGGAGTGGAACCTGAGGGAACTGAGAATCCCATTCATTTAACTTTTACTGACCACGCACCATGCACAAGGCATTAGGCACTATGGAGGGTCATCATTTGTAAAATGATGACCACAATCAAGCTAATGAACACATCCATCCCCTCACGTGGTTACATGGTTACAGTATTTTTATGTGGCGAAAGCACTTAGAATGTACTTGCTTAGCAAATTTAACGATGCCATACAGTATTATGAACTATAGTCACCATGATGTACATGAGCTCTCAGAACTTAATCATCTTATAACTGAGACTCTGTGCCTTTGACCAACATCTCTCCATTTCCCCCACGCCCCAGTCTTTTATGTAATATTAAGTTCAAACTGTGCATTCTTATAACTTCTTTTCTTCCCTCCTTCCCTCTTCCCTCACTCCCCCTCCCTCCCTCCCTTCCTCCTCCTTCTTCTCTTCTTCCTCTTCCTCCCCCTTTCCCCTTCCCCATCCCTTTCCCTTTCCCTTTTTCTTCTTCCTCCTCCTCCTCCTCCTCCTCTTCCTCCTCCTCCTCCTCCTCTTTCTTCTTCTCTCCCCCCTCCCCAGTGTTATTGAGGTAGAATTCACATACCGAATGGTGCTTTTAAAACATTACACTTCATCATGCACCTTCAGTATGTTTGTAAAACGGCCATAAACATGTCCATGTCCCCTTATCTAACGGAAACAAATAGACCCAGGTGGAGTGAGTTGCTCGAAGCCACACCATAAGCTCACTGCAGAGTTAGCATCAGGGCAAGCTGAGCCTCAGTGTCCTTGTCTGTCAAATGTAGGCCCCTCCCTCCTCCGTCTGAGTATACTGGAGCCCCAGGGGGGCGAGGAATGTGGAAGTATTTCAGAAAGTGAAGTGGGTAGAAGAAAGCGCGAGCTTATGGGGAGGTGTGTCCTTTTGGCTGGCAAGGTCACTCTGTTCTAGTTTTCTATTGAACTTTTAACCTTTTCCTCCTCAGGCTATGTTTTCTACTAATCGTGGGACCGTTGGAGGCTTCTTCCTGGCAGGACGAAGTATGGTGTGGTGGCCGGTAAGTTTTCTCTGAAATACTGTTCGCTTAACTGTGATATTCCCTGTAGGAGGCCATATTCTCCTTGGGTTGGGGTGTCTGTCATTCCTCCTTCCCGCCTTAGACCCCTGATAATGGGTGTCTGGCTCACCCTCACTCCCTTGCAGTGTCCCGACCTGGAATCGAACCGTGACCTTCTGGTTCATAGGTCAACACTCAACCACTGAGCTACACTGGCCTGGATGGCTATTTAAATTAAAATTACAATGAGATAAAATTAAACATTTTTTCCCTAAATCACACTTGCCATATTTCAAGTGCTTAATAGGTGCATGTGGATAGAGGCTGATTTCCATGGTGGGTCCCTCATGGATGGTCTATCCCTGACCACAACGGACAGTGCAGATCTAGAATACCTCCAGCGTGGTAGAAAGTTCTATTGACAGAGGCGCTCTACAGGTGTCAGAGCCAAGGCTGGCATGAAATCCTGGTGGGCTGGAGGTTTGCTGAATTAGATAGCTAAAGAGAACCTTGAAGTTTACTTTAATTATTTTGAAAACAGTGTACCTCCATCCCATTAAATACTTCAGTGTCCTCCCTGCAGTAAACCTGCCAAGTGCTCATCCAGTCCCCCTTTTTTCCTCCTGACCCCCTGCCCCCATGATGACAGAATTATTGGGGATAAGATCTTAGCTTCCAATCTCTTGGGGGAAGCCAACGAGAGGGAAGCATGGGGCCCCTTAGGAGATGGGCATTTTGGGCTAGGCCTGGGACCACCCCACACCTTCACCGGCAATGATGACTTCCCGATAGTGCCCAGGTGTGGGTCTGGGCTGAGAGTTGTTTGGTAAGAGGAATTAGCCCCACCCAAGGCAGGCAGGGTTCAAGGGTTCTTTGTGAATGGTGTTTTGCTTACTCATGTCTCAGTGTCTAGTGATTCTAACCAACAGAGAAACGTTACATCATTCTTTTTTTGTGCAGAAGTCACTGCTTCCTTGATGAGGCTGAAATTCAACTTTTCTTCTCCCAACGATAATTTGCATCTACGTAAGGGGTCAGGAGGTGGCATTCCTGGTTTCTAAACCTTGCCCATGTATCGGAATCACTTGGGTGTGTTTTCTAAAGATGAAGATCCCTAGGCTGCATCCCAGGCCTACTCAGGAAAAAGCACACCTTACAAGATAGTCCTAGGTATCTGCACTTTTTTAAAGCATCCTAGATGCTTTTGATGACCAGGCAGGTTTGACAATCACTTGTTTGGGTAGATTCTTCTCTATCTGGTCAGACTTACTGAAAACATCACCATCTGTTAGGGATGCTGGGAAGGGAGATTCTTAAATGGGGAAGCCGTGACCTCTAAGTCTCTCCCAACTCTAGAATTTTCTAGAATATGTTAGAAAGTAGAGCAACATGGGCTTTGAAGTCAGCAAATCTGACCTGTCACATTTACTAGTGGTGCAACTTGGGCAAGTTGCTGAATTTCCCTGAGCTTCCATTTCTACTTCTAGAAAAGAGGAGAACAATGCCCTGGCTGGTATGGCTCAGTTGGTTGAGCATTGTCCTGTGCACTGAAAAGTTGCCGGTTCAATTCCCACTCCAGGCACATACCTGGGTTGCGGGTTTGATCCCCAGTGGGTGTGCATGGGGGAGGCAGCCCTCTCACATTGATGTTTCTCTCTCTCCTTCTCTCTTCCCCTCTCTCTCAAAATTAAAAAAAAATATTAAAAAAGGTTCTTATCAGGATTAAATGAGACATTGCATGTACATCATTCAGCACTGTGCTTGGCAAGTGCTCAATAAATGGGATCAGTAGGATATCGAAGAAAGGCCCTCCAGTGGGACACTTTTCCCCCTTCGTCTGCTTTGCCCCCTACTATGTGCTAGAGGAAGAGTTAGCAACCAGAGGAGCATTGGAAAGAGAATCCTTGGGGAATTTTAGGAAGGAAGGACCTGAGTTGACCTTGGGTTGATACATCCCAGGCCTGGAAGGCTTGGGTCGTCAGCCATGAAAAAAGGCAGGAGGAAATCATAGATCCTAAAGTCTGAAAAGAGATTGGACAGAGGACAGGCCAGTTGGGGAGCTTTGGGGACTTTGAAAGGAGCGGTTGTGACCTGCAACAGGTGAAGATCCAGGAGCTCTGGGTAAAGACCCTGTTCCTAAAACACGGATAAGGCCCAGAGAGAGAAATGGCTGGCACCTTGGCCTGGGCAATTGGAGACAATTGGAGAGGAGGAGCAAGACCTCCAGGGCTGGGTTACTGCAGGAGTCAGCTTACACAGGGAGCCAGGCAGGCAGGCCCACAGTAGCCTGAGTCACACATGAGGCTAGCCAAGCCAACCGAGTAACATGAAACCACGAAGCTATACCTGTCATCACTGTGGGCTGGTTTTCGGTCCAGGATTCCCTTGTTGATGGCAACTTTAGCAAACAGCTGCCTGTGAGCTGTGTTGTATCAATTATTTGGAGATGTGAGAGAGGTGAAAGCAGAGTGCGAGCTTGGAAGGGGAAATTCCCTCGTCCTTGGCTAGTGGTGCCAGAAATTACAGGGCCCCAGGGACACAGGCCAATGGAGGACTCTTGTTTTGGAGGAGATATGGTTATACATACCAGAGGCAGCTCCATGGGAGCGGCGGGTGCAATGGGGTTAAGCCAACCTTGCCACACCCCCTTCAACACACAAGGAAGCTCTCCAAAGGGAGTGGGGACTTCACAGGAACCAAAGCACTTGGCTTGTCCCAGCTTTGTGACATCAGGCAAGTCATTAGCCACTCTGAACCTCAGGGGGTCTCCTCTCCAGGGGGAGACAGTCAGATTGAGGATCTCAAAAGAATAAGACAGTGCTGTATCAAGCATAGGATGAAGATAAACGCAGGCCCTTGCTCAGTGCAATTATTCCTCTCCCAGGAATAAAATTCTAAGACTCCACCCCATAGAGGAGGGGACGAGCATGAGGGAAATGGTTGTGGGCAGGCTGGCCAGTCCATCACCAGGGAGGGTCTTGAAAACGGAATGCCCGTGTCTCCCAATAGCCCAGTTTCTTTCCTTCCTTTATTATTAGACAGTCGTCATAGAGGAGTGTCTCAAATGGTTTCGGGTAAGAATTGAAAACTTTCTCTGTAAAGGGCCCAGCTGTAACTATTTTTGGAGGCCGTGTGATTTCTATCACAACGACTCAACTCTACTGCTAGCGTGAAAGCAGCCATGTTAATACATAAATGGATAGCAGGGCCATGTTCGAATAAAACTTTATTTACAAAAACAGGTAGAGGGCTAGGTTTGGCCCGTAAACCCTCATTCGTTGACCCCTTGCTCAGTCCTGGGCTCTGGAGTCATGCTCGTTGGGTTCGAATCCAGCCTCTGCCGTTTAACTAGCTGTGTGACCCTGGATGAGCTGCTAAACATCTCTGTGCCTTACATTGGTCATCTCTACAACAGGGATACTAGTGCCTACTTGAAGTTGTGAGGACACATTCACAGTCTCAGAACAGTGCCTGGCACACAGCAGGCTCTCTGGTTTAGCTCTTGTCTTTGCTTGAAGGACTGTCACATCACCTATCTGATTGAATCCAGCAAGAATGATGATTAACCCAAAGGGTGGCCCAAGTTCACACACGATTAATGCCAGAGCTAGGGCTCTCTCTGTTCTTCTGGTTATTCAGGCCCCTTTCTCCTTATCCTTTGAGATGGAGATCTATGAGACCAATAGGTATGTCTAAAGGTTTGTCTGAAAACCAAGAAATTCTTTCATTTCGGGCTGACCAGAGACCCCGATGGAAGTTTTCTCTGAGGAAAGAGGACAGCTTCTCACGCTTCTGAAACTCTCTTGAGTAACATGCATCTCATTGTAGCTGTAAGTCTCTAACATCTAATAATCGCATCAAAGTTCAGCCACATAGGATGCTACCAGAGTGGCCACCGGCCGTCCTGGAAGAGCCTAGCAGGCCTGAGACCTCGGTGGGAACTCACAGAGGTGAGAGGAAGAACGGGAATAAGGCAAACGGTCATAGAAGAGGCAGTGAGCTCACCATGGAGCCAGGCTCAGGAAGGCATAAGGCAGACAAGTACTTGGCCTTCATGAGCCTGGGTGGAGGTGCGTGCCAAGCCCTGGTGGCCCTCTCTTCTGGCTTTGCTTGCTTTCCATTTGCAGGTAGCTGTGTGTGCTTTCCTTTACCCCAGGGCCGAGCCTGTGTTTCTCTCTCTCTCTAAAAAATATTTTTATTGATCTCAGAGAGGACGGGAGAGGGAGAGAGAGAGAGAGACAGAAACTTCAACGATGAGAGAGAATCATTGATCGGCTGCCTCCCGCATACCCCACACTAGGGATGGAGCCAGCAACCCTGTTAGGAACAGAATGGTCAGAGGCCTGAGGTGAAAAGGAGTTTGGGATACTGGAGGAACTGAAAGGGGCCAGTGTGGGGGAGAGACCATGCGTATGGATTAGGGGCCTCAAGTTCTTGATGACTGCAAAGGTGAGCTCATCTGAATTGATAAGAAGGATGATCTCCAGCCTCCTTGACGTGTAATGCCAACAGAAAGCCTTCTCTGCCTTTTGTGAAAATAACCTGTGGGAAAATACCACTATAGCAGTGGCTTCCTGATTTCTTGCCTCTTTGGTTCTTGGAGCAAGGAGAGATGTTGGTGAAGATAATGAGTGAAAGGCACCCATTGTCCATGGGGGGCCAGGGTGGGATGGGAGCTGATGTAGAGTAAACAGAGATTATAATGTGTCTGGAACAGGGCTTGTGTTAAATATTTACCCGAATCCCAGAAATAAAATAGTCTGAATAGACAAGCCTCACCTTCTCCTCTGTCCCAAGCCAGGAAGTGTGATTCTGTGAGAGATGGCGGACATGGCAGACATGCAGGCAGGCATGTGCTGCTCCTGAGTTTACAGTGAGAGCGTTAGAGCGTTTGACTCTACTGTGCCCTTCGTAGAAGTCCAGAGGAGGATGCCTGGGGAAGGGTGAACGTCGACATGGTCCTTTGGCCTCCCCTTCTGTCCCTTGGCTGTCGGTCACGTTGGGCTGAAGACCTTGTGGAAATCATGTCATTGCTCTGGCCCCCAGCTTCCTCACCTGTAAAATTAAGACGAGAATAATACCTACCTCACAGGCTGTTGTGCGATTGAAGTAAGATAACATGAAGGAAGTGCCTGGCCCCATACTTGGCTTAAAGGAGGCTCTGTTAGAGTTAGCCACCCTCTTTCCCTTTCTTAAAAGGGAAGGCAGAAGCTGGGAACAGAAACCATCTCCAGAGCTCTGGCCATTCTGTCTATTACATGGTCCACGAACAAAGAAAGCAGTTTCCTGAAATTAGCCGAGTGCATTTGCCATTAGAACTGTGAAGGTCTTGCTCCCTCCAAGAGAAAATGACCATTCTGACCCCTTCAGGAAATCCAGGGCACCCCATGAAAACAGGGGCTGTGTCAAAGCATCATGAATAATATTTCTTCAGCATCACATACATATGTGGGGCAGAAGTTTCTTAAAAGTTTCTCATTTTATCAGTTCATTTCAGCCTGGGAATATCCGTTTGAGGTCGGTTAAGAAGGATTCTCATCCTGGGTTTTCAGTGGAGGAAACAGAGGTACAAGGCAGTTGGGTGATTGATTCACGGTCACATGATTTGCTCGGGTAGAATCAAGATGAGAACCATGTCAGAAGGGAAGAAGAGGGGGTCCACACCATTACTTGTGCTTTCAAGTGTGATACAGGGCGCTCTATCAAATTGGGAGCCTCTGATGCTAAGAAGACACACACAGATGTTGTTCATTGACGGAGGCAATTATTATTATATTTTACTGTGGATAATTTTTTATTTTTCAGTTACAGTTGACATAAAATATTACATTAGTTTCAGGTGTACAATCCAGTGATTAGACATTATTCAACTTACTAAGTGGTCATCTGATAAATCATGCACCATTTGATATCATACATAGTTATTAAAATATTATTGACTATATTCCTTATGCTGTACTCTACATCCCCATGACTATCCTGTAACTATCTGTACTTCTTAATACCGTCACCTTTTCCACCCATTCCCCCAACTTCCTGCCCATCTGGCAATTGTCAAAATGTTCTCTGTATCTATGAGTCTGCTTCTGTTCTGTTTGTTCATTTATTTTGTTTTTTAGATTCAGTTGTTGATAGAAATGTATTTATTGCCATTTTATTATTAATATTTGTAATCTTTTTCTTCTTCAAGAAGACCCTTCAACGTTTCATGTATTACTGGTTTGGTTGAATTTTTTCTTTTGTGGGAAAAGTCTTTATATGTCTTTCAATTCTAAATGAAGCTTTGCTGGGTAGAGTAATCATGGTTGTAGGTCCTTGCTTTTTATCACTTTGAATATTTCAGTTAATGTATTCATTTCTGACCGCTTCTTTTTAATGTTTTCTAGTTCTGTCTTTTTAATCTTTACCAGAGGACATGTTTTTATTCATTTTAGAGAGAGAGGGATGGAGAGAGAGAGAAACATTGATGTGAGAGTGAATATCAATTGGTTGCCTCCTGCACATGCCCCGACTAGGGATTGAACCCACAACCTGGGTATGTGCCCTGACTAGGAATCAAACTTGTGACCTTCTGGTGTACAGGCCATGCTCCAACCAATTGAGTCACACTGGCCAGGGCTTTCTAGCTCTGTTTTTCTGTTTCCTATCTTTTTGTTGAGCTTCCCACTAAGTTCATCTACTCTTCTCCTAAATTCATTGAGTATCGTTATAACCAGGTTTTGAACTCTGCCATCTGGTAGATTGCTTGTCTCCATTGTGTTGAGTTCTTTTTCTGGAGTTTTATTCTGTTCTTTCATTTGGGACACATTTCTTGGTCTTCTCATTCTGGCAGCCTCCCTGTATTTGTTTCTATGTATTAGGTAGAGCTGCTATGTCTCCTGGCCTTGCGAGAGTGGCCTTATGTAGTAGATGTCCTGTAGGGTCCAGAGGAAAAACTGCTCTGTTCCCTGAGCTGGGCAATCCAGGTGGTCCCCCCCCCGCCATGTGAGCTGGGTACACCCTCCTGTTATAGTTAAGGCTTGATTGCTGATGATACATCAATGGGATTTACTCCCAAGGCTGAGTGACTACAAGGACTGGTTGCGCCCACCATGGAGGATCACCATGAAGCAGGACTTACTTCAGCGGGGCTTTGGTGCCTGCTGAGTCTGCCTCTTGAGTGTGTTGCTTGTAGAGGTGGTAGGGTGGTGCTTTAGTGTGGACTGAAGCTGTCCACACGGTGTGCTGGCCCTGGGGCCTCCTGGGAATTTCAGGCCAAGGTCAGCCAACGTGAGGTAGGCAATTCTTGACTCCTGGGCTAGTGGTTGAGTGTACACATGTTGTTACTTTCCTGAGGGTATGGAAGTAAAAATAAAATTAATGTGTAAACTTGAATTACTTTCTCCCTCTGGGCTATTGCTTTGTTTTCACTTGAAAATGAAAGGTTGACCTTAATCATTTCCAAAATAATTCTAACATAAGATGCCTGGGCTAAGATGTCTATTTTCTGTTTCCTGTCACACAAAACAAAATTTTAGTTAGCATTTAATGATGTTTTCATGTCTTTTCCTATAAACCTCTCCCCCTGCAAAGAAATAGGTAACTTCCCTGCATGATTTATTCCCAGGTCTCAGGCTGTGTGAGTGACTCTGACACAGCTTTGGAATTGATGCCCTTTCTTGTTAAAGGTTTTAATAAATTGTGTCCTGATAGGAAATGGAGGCAGTAAAATGTGATTGTGAATTCCCTAAAGTCAAAGGCAAACGCAGTCTTTTCGCCTTTTGCGATGTGACATCATGTTATCCGCCGATTACCATGCTATCAAACAACCCTGTTGGGTTTGGTGAGACTCGGCTCATCTTGCACAGCGACGGCAAAACTAGCTGAATGCTTGCAATGCCTGAGCCCCACGGGGGATGAGAACGGCTGGCAGAGAAGTTAGTCAGAAGAAGGTCAAGCTGGGCAAATTTTAGATCCAATCTGCAATCCTGTGTTCAGAAGGAATGTGGGAGGAGATTACAGAGAAGAACACGCCCTTGGGTGACTCCCTGGCTGGGGCACAATTCCCGGATGGGCACGAACGTGGGCTCGGAGTGGGCTCGGAGAGTGTTTTGGGAAATCAGGGTGATGAAAGCATTGTTAATGAGCTCCCGTCAGAGGGAGGGCAGTGTGCAGACCTGGCGTGGGAGAGAGATGATAAAGCCATGGTGTCTATCTGTATTAGCTTGCATGCACTGCCATAACAAAACATCACAGACTGGGTGGCCTAAACAACAGAAATGTATTTTTTTTCACAATTTGGAGGTTATTAATCCATGATCAAGGTGTTGTTAGGGTGGGTTTCTGGTGACACGTCTCCTTCTGGCTTGTAGATGCCTGCCTTCTCTCTCGGGACTCATCTGGCCTCGAAGAAAGCATCGACCTGTCCTATGAGATTAGAGACCCACCCTTATGACCCACTTTAACCTTAACTGCCCTCCTAAATGCCCTATATCCAAATAGAGTCACTTTGGGGATTAGGGCTTCAACATATCCATCTTGGGGGAGCATAATTCAGACCAAAATAGTGTTCATTGCAGTTCTTGTAAATGGCCTTTGAAGGTGAAGTGATTGTCCCCTTGGAGAGGAGGACAGAACTGATGGAGGGCCAGCTGATTGTCAGTCATGACTGATTCGTGACTTTATTTGGTTCCTGTACAACCCTGTCATGAGAGAAGATTGAAGCTCATAGTTGTTAGGATCACCCAGGTAGTAAGAGGTCAAGAAAGCATTCAAACTCTAATTTACAAGCTCATGCTACCATGTCAGGGAGGGGACTTCTATTGAAACCTTGCTGAATTCCTAGAGACTATGTCTTTAAACTTGGAGTTGCCAAGAAGCCTGCTTGGCACGTCCATTTGGGGGTCTGGGGAGGGTCTCCGAATAGGGAAAAGACGTGATCAGAGTTGTGCTTTGGGGAGGTAACTGGCCATGTGTGGGAGTGTGGGTGTGGGTGACTGGTGATCATCTAGAACCTGTTGCCATGACACTGTTGAGAGATAATGACAGCCAGCAAGGGCGATATAAAAAGTGCAGATTCCCATGACATTGTGAGGTCAGAGTCAGGCTTTGGTAAATGATTGAGTGCAGGCCATGGGCAAAGGGAGGGAGTCCAGGAAGAGGCCAAGGAGAGCAACTGGGAGGACAACAGCACCCCTGATGGAAATGAAATGAGTTTGGGGGTACCCAATTCACCGGCCCCCATTCCATCAGGTGGTGAGGAGGTACCTCAAGGAAGCCTGTAACTGCTTAGAGTCCAGTGCATCCCTCTGGGGGATGTTGGAGAGGATTCTTGAACTTAAGGTTAATCTATGCAGTTAATCATTACTGGTAATTATGCACTTAATAGTACATTAGGCTTAATAATTCATCAAGTGATAAATGAAGAGATAATGGGTCAGGACGGGCAGGCTGCAGGCCTGAGGGAACTTTGATTAAAGTGGACTGTTATCCCCATGAAGCTTTGAGGAGAAAAAGGTGGATCTCTAAATAGCCTGCTTTCCTCCCAGTCTCTCCTTCTTTTCTTCTTCCTCCTCCTCTTTTTTCTCCCTTCCCTCCTCCTCTTCCTCCTCCTCCTCTCTCTGTTTCTTCTTTTTCTCTGAACATACAAAACATTTTATTTTATTTAAAAAATATTTTTATTGAATTTTTACAGAGAGGAAGGGAGAGAGATAGAGAGCTAGAAACATCGATGAGAGAGAAACATCGATCAGCTGCCTCCTACACATCTCCCACTGGGGATGTGCCCGCAACCCAGGTACATGCCCTTGACCGGAATCGAACCTGGGACCTTTCAGTCCGCAGGCCGACGCTCTATCCACTGAGCCAAACCGGTTTNTTATTTTATTTAAAAAATATTTTTATTGAATTTTTACAGAGAGGAAGGGAGAGAGATAGAGAGCTAGAAACATCGATGAGAGAGAAACATCGATCAGCTGCCTCCTACACATCTCCCACTGGGGATGTGCCCGCAACCCAGGTACATGCCCTTGACCGGAATCGAACCTGGGACCTTTCAGTCCGCAGGCCGACGCTCTATCCACTGAGCCAAACCGGTTTTGGCCATACAAAACATTTTAATGTTTGTGTTACAAGGAGGACGAGATGCAGTCTGGGACAATGGAACTTTTCACACCCTGAGAATTCCACTTACAGGCAGAGGCAATAGTAATTTATTTCTTGTGCAAATTTTAGCCGGTCCTATTCTTTTAGCAAAGGCAAGCATGCCAACATTGTACAACACACTGTAAAGTACAGATGACCAAAGATTAAAAGTCTTCAGTGGCACTAACCAAAGTACACAGTTTCCCCTTCTTAATGGTGTCTGCCCAGTTACTCAAGTCCCGAATCTAGGAGTGACCCTTAATGACTCTTTCCATCACTTCCCACAGTTGACCCATCCACAAGGCCCCTCAGCTTTGTTTCTAAAGCAGACCCTAATCTCTGCGATTGTCTTCATCTCTCCTGCTGCCACTCTCACCCAGAGGCAACAATAGCCTCCTGTATGGTTTCTCTTTTCTCCCTTGTCCCCAACACTACACTTTCCACAGGCTTGAGAGCAATCTTTCAAAAGAAAATTAGCCCTACTTGGTTTGGGTCCGTGGACAGAGGGCTGGCCTGCGGACTGAAGGGTCCCAGGTTCGATTCCGGTCAAGGGCACATGCTGGGGTTGCGGGCTTGATCCCTAGGAGGGGGCGTGCAGGAGGCAGCCGACCAATGATTCTCTCCCATCATTGATGTTTCTATCTCTCTCTCCCTCTCCCTCTCCCTTCCTCTCTGAAATCAATAAAAATATATTTTAAAAAATAAATAAAAAGCAAATTCGATCCTGTCCCTGCCCTGCTTGAAACCCATCACACTTGGAATAAAATCTACACTTGCTATCCTGGCTTGCTTAGACTTATGGGATGTATCCCCACCTAGCTTTCCAGCCTCATCTCACACCACCTTGCTCCTTGCTCACCACACTCCAGCCACTCTGACCTTGGCCCTGCTTCTCCACCATGATGACCTTCCCGCTCAAGGGTCTTTGCTTTCCCTCTGATCTCAGAGTGGCTGACTTCTAGGGGAGACGTGGTGGGCTGTAGGTTTCCCAGGTCTTCTTGTGCATTGGGCTCACAAAGGACTCACAAACGATCTGATTTTGGGATACAGCCTACCAGCCCTTCCTCCAATCCTTTCCTTTTCATCTTCACTATTATTACCCAAGTCCCCACAGTCAACCTCCAGCACAGTCAAGTTCCTGGCCCCTCTCTGCTCTTTCCTGTCCTCCTCTTGCCTGGCACATCTCTTCTCTCCTTGGCTCGCCCCTGAGTGTTCCGTTGGGGCATGGCGTCCTCATTCTCCTTTACCTTTGTCTTTCCAGATTGGAGCTTCTCTCTTCGCCAGTAACATCGGAAGTGGCCACTTTGTGGGGCTGGCCGGGACGGGAGCAGCTGCAGGCATTGCCACCGGGGGCTTTGAATGGAATGTGAGTAACATCAGAGACTGTGTCCTGGCGCTGGATGGAGCTCTAGCAGTCAGTCAGCCGGTTGAACCTATGCTCAGAGGTAGATGCTGTAGGTGTTAGGGAACCTCTCCCTGCCACCCTGCGGTGCAGATGAAGGAGCAGCCCTTCAGGGCCCAGGGTCCTGCTCCCCTTCCACCAGAGTAGCATGAGAAAACCACTGATATGAAGGCAACAATGGTTCTTTTTTCTCTTAAAAAACCTCTACCCTTTCAGCCATATTGTAGGTTTGAAAATGCTTATCACCAGATCCCCATTATTGTTATTATTATTATTATTTATTTTTTTAAAAAGGTCTCTAAATGGTATTTTTCTCCCTGGAAACCAGGGAAGAGGAAAAAGGAGTTGCGATGTCACTGGGCAGTCACCAGGGGTCCATTTCACTGTTGCTCAACTACCATTCCCTTGGGCCAGTCAGGCAGCTCCGATGGCCACACAGGGAGTTGTCCTCAGGGCCCAAAGAGAAACCGCTGGGGGATTGCTCTGCAGTGGCTGGGGCCCCCAGGCGGCGTGATCTGACTCCATTTCTTTTTTGGTTTTAGGCCCTGATTTTTGTGGTTGTGCTGGGCTGGATATTTGTCCCTATTTACATCAAGGCTGGGGTAAGTACCTACTGCGTGCGTGTGCACACACACACACACATACACACACATACACATGCATAAACACATAAATACACACACATAAACACAGACACACAAACACAGACATAAACACATTCACACACATAAACATACACATACACACACACACACACACACGAGCTCAGTCCTCCTAGAAGATAGAGGAGACTTTACAGGATAAAGGGCAGAGAAAGCCTGTGCCTTGGTAGGGACACTAATTAGATCCACTGAGCCATGCCGCGTCCCTGTAGGAAGCCTTCCTCAGCAGCCTCACTCTAGGCAGAGCCCTCGGCAGCATCCCGCCCTCTCAGGCTGGGTGTGTATTTACAAGGCACTGCCCTGCCTTTGCACATGATCTGTGGTGTGTGCTTCCGCCCCCGGAAGGGAAGCAGCACGAGCAAAGGATCACACTTCCCCTTCATTCACGCCCACCCGCAGGTTCGTTTGCTGAGCGTGCACCTGGCACTCAGCTATCAAGTGCATGCCCCGACTCTCGAAGAAAGCGCTGCCGTTTTACCTCAGGCAGCTTTAGTGTCATCTCTTCAGTGAGATATAATGAGCACCTACTACGTGTAAGTCCATTGAAAGCGATATGAAAGAAACACGGGGCGGACGATGCAACTTCTGCAGGCTATCCGTGACAGCTGTGTGATCCCAGGGGACAGCAGGCTCAGGGTTGAGGGACCAAGACAGAGTGTGGTTGGCATTTGCAGAAAGGAACTTGGAGAAGAGCTGAGCAGGCCCACAGCCACATCCTTGGCAAGGCCTGTGTGCAGAGCAGGGCGAAGCACGCACCCAGCCTGGCCACCTTGTTTGGTGCATTGAAAAGGTCTCTAAATGGTGTCTTGTTCACACTAGGTGCTTTGTATAGGAATATCTATCTAACAACCCCACCTTCTCCAGGGCACAGATCTGCCTCCTTGGTTATGTGTTTTTCGGGCACCTTCTATGTCCTGGGATAATACAGTTACCTCTGCAGTAGGCAGGTGGGATTGAAATGAGCAAAGGGCTGGAGGACAGCTGCCCCGCCACATCACAAACTTCTCTGAGCAACAAGGGTTAAGCCTAGATCACACTTCTGACACCACTGTGGCTGCCACTGTTCTGCTTGCTCTGGGCCTTCTGGTCATTCTGGCTGGCCATGACCTCCCTGACATCCCGTGCAGGTGGTGACGATGCCAGAGTACCTGAGGAAGCGATTTGGAGGCAAACGAATCCAGATATACCTCTCCGTCCTGTCCCTGTTGCTCTACATTTTCACCAAGATCTCGGTGAGTCCACTGCCTCCCTATCATTTAGCCCGTCTTCCTGCCAACCTAGAGCTGCAGGCACCGATTTCCAGAGCTGAGACTCCTCAGGGGTTGGCTGGCCATGGGGGTGTATTTAAGAACTGGACAGCGCTCTGGCCCAACCCACTGGAGCAAGACAAGTATTCCTTCTTCACTTCGCTTTTCCTTCCTCAAAAGTGTGCAAGTCAACTTCTTCGGATAGCAAAACAAAACAAAGCAAAAGACTCAGGAAACCGCTGAAGTTCAGAGTTTTGGATTTCTTTGAATAGATACCCAGAAGTGGAAACCATGGGTCATTAGGAAGTTCTATTTTTAATTTTTGATGAACTTCCATGCTGTGTTCCACAGTGGCTGTACCAATCTGCATTCCCGCCAACAGTGCACAAGGGATTCTCTTTTCTTCACAGGTTGTCTTTTTTTTATGCCGTTGAGTTGAAAGAGTTTCTATATATTCTGAATAGTAGACCCCATTCAGATGTATGATTTGCAAATATTTTCTCCTGTTCTGTAGGTTGCCTTTTCGCTTTCTTGATAGTGTCCTTTGATGCACAAAAGTTTTAAATCTTGACGGAGTTCATTTTATCTACTTTTACTTTTGTTGCTCATGCTTAAGTCGTCACTGAATTCACTGATTGTGTGACACCAAAAAAAATCCATTGACAGACCTGAGGTCATGAAGATTGACTCCTATGTGAGCTCCTTAGAGTTTTATAGTCTTAGCTCTTCCTTTTAGGTCTTTGATCCATTTTGAGTTAATTTTTGTGTATGATGTGAGGTAGGGGTCCAACTTTATTCTTTTGAATGTGGATTTCCATCCAGTTCTACCAGCACCATTTTTTTTTTTAACGAGACTATAATTTCCCCACGGAATGGTCTTGTACATGTTTTTCACACAACTCATTGAAAACCTGCTCTGGCCCATAAGACTTTGTCTTGGAGTTGGGACTGATGCCCAAGACTACTGTGCCCTCCCTGCCCAGCTTCCTACTTCAAACTGCTATGCCCCTGATTGGTAGCTCTGTGCTTTTCCTGCCAAAGTGATGATTCCACCTCCTCCACTTTTTCCTTCCCTCCTTCGGGGTTGGTTTTCAGTTACAGTCCTATTCCATTAGAGACACTGCCCTGGGAAGTACTGATGGGGCGGGAGTAGAGAAACCAGCCTTCCTGAGTGGAGAGGGGCAGCCATGTGAGAGAAGGAAAAGAAACACAAGTGGGGAGGGCGGGGAGGTCACCCTGAACTTGGGGGCAGTTGGTAAGGGAACAGTTCCTCAGCTCAGCCTGTGAGCTGTCACCTGTTTAATGAACACGTAGAGCACGGCACTTGGACTCCCCTTCTCAGAAGCACGACTTCTCCAAGTCCACAGTTCAGGCGGGTGAAAGTCTGTTGACTACAGTTGCTATGGAAAGGACTTTTTGCCCTCCCAGCGAGTAGAGGGGTAGTCATATAAAGACACGGAGTAGCCAGCCTCACTCCCTGCCTTCCCGACCAACTCACCTGTTGCTCAGGTTACTGATTAAACCTCCCAGGACATGGGGCCCCCAGGTAGCTGAGGGGCAGCCTCCCTCGGCTCAGGTCCTGATGGAGCCCATTTCCTAGCAGTCAGCTTTTCCGGAATTCTGCTTTTAAATGGGGCTTCATGTAGGATGTTCCCGCTCTGGGTGATTTCTGGGGCTCCTTTGTGGAGGCCTTGCCCTGTGTCCTACCTGCTCCACCTCCTTCCCATCCCCAGCATTCCCTTGAAAAGTGCACAGGATGGACGATAGCTGCTCTTTATTGAGGGCCAATCTACTGAATGATGGGTGCCCCCCCCCAGATTTCCTTAAATACCGTTGTTACTTTTCTTATAAAGTTTTAAAAGTCGGAGGAGCAGGAAATTTAAAACACAATATATGCTTTATGGATCTAGGGATATACATATATGTAGAAAAATATAAAATCATAGACTAGAAGAAGACATACCAAGTTCAAGGCAGTGTCTACCTTTTAAGAAGAAAGGAAATAGGTCAAGAGGGGAAGATGGGACTAGAAGGCCTATCCCATCCTGTCATCCTCTGCCTCCATGCCATCCAAGACAGAGCAGGACAGTGCGGAGAACACAGACTCTGGGACCAGGGACACCCAAGATTCAATCCTGGCTTTGCCACACACCAGCTGTGATTTTGGACAAACTTCTCTGAGACTCAGTTTTCTCTTCCAGAAAATGGAAAATGAAATTTAAAAAATTCTCTGGGGAACTAAATGCCCTCAATAATGGTCACCCCTGGTCCAAGTCATGGGAGTGGGTCCACTTTTACTTTTCAATGTAGAACTTTCTGGGTTGTTTATTTTTAAACCATATACATAAGTTATTTAACTTAAAAAACTTTTTTGGATTAAAAAAAGACCGTGCCCTCTGCAGAAAATATCCCAGAAAGAAGGACCCTCATCTTTCAAAGTTGTTGGGAGAAGGTCACTGGACGTGGTGACAGGTAGTCTGGATTTTAGCCTGTGAGCAAGTCACTGACTTTGTTTCTCTCATCTGAAAAGCGGAGCTGTTTACCTGTTCCATCACCTTATTTTGAGGATCCAAACAATGCGTGTGTCTAAACGCTCTTGGTAAAGTGTAAAGTCACCCGGATATGAAGGAAAAAATACCCTACGAAGCACGATACCCAATGGATACCCAGGAGATCCAAAGACTAATGTCAGAGCACCCAGGCTAACGTGGGCGCGGCTGTGGTCCCCCAGGCGCTCCTCGTGGCGTTCGGGGTCTAAGGGCAGAAGGCATTCCTCCCTGAAGCTAGGAGTGACTCATGGGAGGGAGAATTTGTCTTAGGTTTTTTTTCCTATTTATGAGGGAGTTTTCCTTAGGATTCGTTATGTGCCCTGTTTGCTGGAAGTAGAGTACGTATTATAAAAACCAAGGTTTCTATTAGCCCAGCACTTCTCATAAGTGTTTATAGATTTTGTTTATAGCTTATCTTAGGAGTTGTGTGTTACTTATTTGTGACTAATAACAGCCAGGAAAATATTAATGAGGCTATCACAGTCTCCTATGATGAGTTGTCATAAAGCATGACAAATCAACTACTCTGGAAAATAAACCAATCAAGGGTGTTTTAAATGGCAGCAGTAATCTTGGAATATATACATTTTTTGCTCACTATGCTCATTAGCTAATCTACTGAATCATACTTAACAGCATTCCACTGAAATCAGTGAACGGAGCCCTTCAGTGGGAGTAACTACGAGAAGATACGGAGCTATGGGAGGGCCGGGAGGGACCTTGGGATTACTCATCACAGTTTCAAGTGGCCCAGTGTGGAGAGTTGGTGCCATTTCACCCTTAGCACAGCTAAGGGGCAGCTGGGGAGCCTTCTTCCTCAGCTGCTGCAGAGGGCAGGGTGGACCAGGTCTAGGACCCGGGAAAGAAATATCTTCCTCAATGGCAGTACTTCCCCACTTCCGGCCACTGAGGGTTTATTTATTTATTTGTTTAAAATATATTTTTATTGATTTCAGAGAGGAAGAAACTAGGAGAGAGATAGAGAGAGAGAGAGGGAGAGAGAGAGAGAGAGAAAGAGAGAGAGAAAGAGAGAGAGAGAGAGAGAGAGAGAGAGAGAGAAGTATCAACGATGAGAGAGAATCATGGATCGGCTGCCTCCTGCAAGCCTCACAGTGGGGAGCCAGCCTGAACCTGGGCATGTGCCCTGACTGGGAATCGAATCCTGACCTCCTGGTTCATAGGTCGATGCTCAACCTCTGACATGGAGAGGCACAATGTTTTATCCAGTCAGTCAGGCCTAGAGTGGCAGCGCCTAGGTTAAATTCCAGGCCCTTTCACCAGCAGCCCTGAGGTTGTTGTTGGTGGTGATGGTGATGGGGACTTCTCTTTCTAAGTCACCATGATTCTCCCTACCTCCTGCTTCTGCCTCTTCTCCTCCACCAGGAAATATAATGACATTAGGTCCCCTGGGGCTAGAGAATTTGTAGGGGACCCAAGGCATAGGGTCCTCTTGGGGGAGGAGGTCATGTATTCACATGTAGGCTTGGAGTTGGAGATGACGCAGAGGCAGGGAACAGGAGATTTGATTGGTGGGGACCCAAGTCACTGGGGGGTCCTGAGGAGCTGGAAGGAGGCAGAGAGGGGAAGATAAGAATAGAGCGCCCATTTCCCAGGGCTCTGAACGGGTGGCCGTTTACATGCCCTGAAATGCATTAGATCTCATGCAATAAAGCATCTAATCCATTGCATCTAGGAGAAGTCTAGTTTCTTTCCTACCTAGAGAGAGGAATAGATTCACCTGGTGGTATTTTGGAGATGCCATGAAAATTCCTTTTGGGTGACTCCAGCGCTCTCTGTTGGTTTAAATTAGTAACTGCACTGTCCAGCCAGGTAGAAGATTCTATATGTGGCTAAATGAAGCAGGGAGGAGAAAAAGAACTGTAACAAGAAGTGGTGAATTTAGGGGTGCAAAGGGAACAATTCTCCCTCCAGTTATATGAGCAAATCTAGATGAAACCACCTCGCACCAAGCCTGCCATGCAAGAGGTTCTTGGCGAGGTTCTGGTTGTGTTAGGGTCAAGATGGACTCCATCTGGGCTGGAGAGATACAGTCATGATGTTGCTCAAATGTCTCTCCACTCCAGGGTGGGGCTGGGGTTTCCCCCTCACGGGACTCTCCAGCACGCCAACTTGCTTTTGGGACTAGATCTGAAAAACCTTTGCACACAAAGGTGTGAACAGTGGATAATCGCGTAGAGCAGCAGTCCACAGGTGCGTGGGGAGGAACCCCAAGGTATCGATAGTGGTTTCTTGGCCTGGCCTGCGTGGCTCAGTGTTTGAGCGTTGACCTATGAATCAGGAGGTCATGGTTCGATTCCTGGTCAGGGCACAGGCCTGGATTGTGGGCTCCATCCTCCAGTGTGAGGTGTGCAAGAGGCAGCTGATCAATGATTCTCTCTCATCATTGAAGTTTCTCTCTCCCTTCCTCTCTGAAAGAAATAAAAAAATATTAAAAAAAATTGTTCCTTGGCAAACAGAGTTCCACACTTAAATATCTTTGTGGGGGGTCCTTTACTATGCTTCCCTCCCGGGGTTCACAGTACACGCTGTATATTGAAGGCTCAGAGGGGTTGTGTGGTAAAGAAACCACCTTAACTTTGTTTAATCCGGCATTTCATAGGCCTCTTTGACCATAGCATCCTTTTCTCCTCCTAGAATATCTATTATGAGCTTAAATAAAGCTTGTGGAAAGCTTAGGGAGAGAGCAGGACACTCGGGTGTTCGTGTCCTTTTATTTTTATTTCATTGTGAGAGGAACACTCAGCCATGTGACCTGTCCCCGTCACAGGTTTTGAGTGTACCATTCACTGTTGTCAGCTTCTAAGTACAATGTTGTGCAGCAGACGCTGAGAGCTTGTTCATCTTACGTAACTGAGACTCTGTGCCAACTGATGAGTAACTCCCCATTCCCCCCCAGCACCTGGTACCCACCATTCCAGTCTTTGATTGTATGAATTTGGCTATATTAGATAGACATGGAATTGTGCAGTACTTGTCTTTCATATTAACCAGGGTTAAAAAGACGAACCTTTGATTGTGGTATTTCAGCCAAAGGGCAAATGAGTGTGGGTCAATACTAGACCCTAGAAATCACTGGCATCGACATTCCCCAGAAGACAGCTTCTGCTGGCTCCTTCAGGTTCACCTCCTGGCCCTGCAGCCAGCTGGTCTCTCTCACCCCTAACGCACCTCTCCTCTCCTTCCAGGCAGACATCTTCTCTGGGGCCATCTTCATCAACTTGGCCTTGGGCCTGGATCTGTACCTGGCCATCTTTCTCTTATTGGCAATCACTGGCATTTACACCATCACAGGTGAGTTATTCAAATGACTCGACTCAAGCCCAGTCCAGAGTTAGGCACTTGGGAAGGAGGAAAGGGAGTGTTTTCTCTCGAGGAAAAGAGATACACCCAGGAAACAGATCGAGGATGGGAGATTGGCTTGTACAGTGATTTGGGATCACAGACCCTGACAAGTTATACGGGTTGCCCCCAGAAAACTCCAAGGTTGGCTGAAATAGTCAAGACAGCTTCTTCCAGGAGGCGGGACAGGGCTTGCCCTTGCAGGTTGTGAAGAGAGAACTTGGCTAAGTTGGGAGAGTCAGGGAGGGAGTGTCAGGTGCAGGGACAGGTGAGAGCAAGGAATGGAGGCAGGAATGGGCATAACGCAGGGCAGAGGCATGGTGAGAGCAGATGCATTTAGTTGGAGGAGGGTGGTCAATGGAAGGTAGGTGTGTGTGTGTGTGTGGGGGGGGGGCGGGGGGTGGTATGATAGGGCCTGATAATTCAAATGAGGTCACAGGGCAGGGGCCTTAGAAGCCAAACAGAGGTCTTGGAATTGATGTGACCAGGACTGGGAGGCACTGTGAGGAAGAAAGAAGGGAGTGACACATGCAAAGAGATTTAGAGGAAGACTCAAGAGGTGACAGGAGAAGCTGATGACATGAGTAGCAACTGGGGGCACCTCTGAGGAGGTGTTGCTCTGCCCAGTCCAGGGGCCAGGCTCAGTGACGGAACTTGCTGCTCAGCTGGAGCTTCATATGAGCTTTGGGGACAAGAAGTAGTTAGAGGGTCTGAGAAGAGAGTCAACATACAAGTAGCCCTTTAAATGTGTCCATTTGGTAATGTCCCCAGACATTTTGTAGAGATGTCAGCTCTTTGCTCTTCCTGCCTTCATTTGTGGCAGATGCTTTTTCTTTCTTTTTTAAAATATATTTTTATTGATTTCAGAGAGGAAGGGAGAGGGAGAGAGAGAGATAGAGACATCAATGATAAGAGAGAATCATTGACCAGCTGCCTCCTGCACGCCCCACACTGGGGATCGAGCCCGCAACCCGGGCCTGTGCCCTGACTGGGAATCGAACCATGACCTCCTGGTTCTTAGGTCGATGCTCAACTGCTGAGCCACACTGGCTGAGTCAGATGCTTTTTCTTATTACAGAGGAGCCATCTCCTGACTTAAAAGGATCACATCGAGCTCTTCCTCCTCCAATAGGGAGAAACATTTCTCCTTTCCTCAAGGTCTTCCCAGCATTGCTGTGACGAGTGGAGATGTTGGATCATGCTGGGTGACCGACTGTTGTCACAGGACAACAGGAGGAAGGAAGGGGAGGCGGGCGACTGAGGGGTGTGTTCACACGGTGTGCAGAGCGAGAGAGGCAGCAGTGGGTCAGGAGGTAGGCTGCCTGGTTGCTCTGCGTGAGGTCAGATACATTGTCTCCTTGTCCGCGTAGGGGGCCTGGCGGCTGTGATTTACACGGACACCTTGCAGACGGCCATCATGCTCGTGGGGTCTTTCATCCTGACCGGGTTTGGTAAGTGGGGCTGCGGAGGCTGGGAGGCTGAGGTAGAGGCCCAGGGAGAGAAAATCAAGTCCAGGGTCTCTGCCTGCCTTTCCCAGGGAGTGGTCCAGCCCAGAGTGGTCATCACTGTGGGTGTGCAGGGGGCACCTTCCTCAGCCCTAGAGGTCCCAGGGTGGGCCTGACCCGGGCAACACCTGTATTCCCTGCTACCCCCTCTAGACACTCGGGGCCAGTGGTCCCCACTGGGAGTCTGTGATGATGTAGTCTCCTCTCCACAGAGAAACTGGGCCAAAAAAAAAAAAAGGATAAGACTTAATATTAAATATATTCAAATGTGTCTTAAATCTCAGGTTATATCTTATCTACATTTTGGTGTCAAATGTCCTTTCTTTTATGAATCGATGATAGTGATTACTTGCTTGCTTATGTCCTTATTTGACAACATTTTTAAAGCTCAGCCACTCTCTATTGGCCCCTCTCCCCCCTAATGTTGTAAACTGTCATCTGTCTGTGGAACCCTAAAGGCAAGGCTAGACACCTTCGCTCTAGAGGCAGTCGATATGGGAGGATAGAAAATGCATTGTATTCTGAAGGGGCCCAGGTTCTCGGGGTGTCCTGTGAAGCCTCTGATCTGCCTTCTATCTTCCAAGAGCTTCCATTGGGTTTCCCCAGCGGTGCCCCTGGGGAATTGTGGGGGGTGGGGGTGGGGAGCAGAGGAAGCTGTCGGCAGGACAGGGACTGGAATGCCTTCTTCAAAGACACAGTCACCAGGGGGCCGGGTTCCAGGCTCCTTGCCCATTCTTTCCTCATCCCTGCACTTGGCTGGGACCAGGGGTGGCAGGGCCTAGTCTGTGTCTCTAGGTCTGTGTCTGGGATCCCAAAGGCCTGTGACAGTGGGGGGTGGGGGGGTGGGGTGGGAACAGAGTTTTTGAACCTGGTTCCAAACCAAGGTCTTTCTTCTAATAAGTCAAGTAGCTTTCCTTTGTAACGATGCTTAGGGTTGGAGTCCGTTCACGGGTCACTGCTTTGGAGGCTCAGAGTAATCCCCGAGGAGGCTGGGCTGGGGTAAGGATGACAAAGCCGAGGCCAGAGAGTGACTTGCCCGAGGCCACACGGAGGGCCCTGGCTGTGGGGCAGGACCTCTCGGTGTCTCAGGCATCCACAGGGGAAACTGCCATGAAGAGTGGAGAGTTTCGGGATGCTGATTTTTATGACTGATGTTTTTCAGCTTTTAATGAAGTGGGAGGGTATGAGGCCTTCATGGAAAAGTACATGAACGCCATTCCGACCAAAGTTTCTGATGGAAACATCACCATCAATAAGGAATGCTACACGCCCAGGAACGACTCCTTCCACATCTTCCGAGACCCCCTCAAGGGAGACCTGCCGTGGCCGGGGCTCATCTTTGGGCTGTCCATCCTCGCCCTGTGGTACTGGTGCACGGATCAGGTACCCGCACTAGATGTTTAGGGGGGACAAGGTCTTCCCCGGGGTGCTGCAGGAACTCTGTCTGTCTGTCTGTCTGTCTGTGGCTTGTGGGGTTGGGAAAGGTAGGGCAGGGCTCACGGGGTCTGGGGGTCACTGAGCCTTGGTAACATGGGAGTGCCAGGCCAAGCACCCAGGATGTGGGGGAGGGGAGCTGGGGTGGCCAGAAGGCGTCAGGACCGGCACCTCACCCCGCCTTTCCTGCCAGGTCATTGTGCAGCGCTGCCTGTCAGCCAAAAACATGTCTCACGTGAAGGCGGGCTGCGTGATGTGTGGGTACCTGAAGCTGCTGCCCATGTTCCTCATGGTGATGCCAGGAATGATCAGCCGCATCCTGTACACAGGTGATGCCTTCTGCTGGTCTCAGTGGCCACTCTCCCCCATTCCTGGCTCTGAGCCACTTCAAAAGCCCTGTCGCTCCCCTCCTTCCATTCCTCCTCCTCCTCCCCCTCCTCCTCCTTTTTCTCTTCCTCCTCTTTCTTTTCTTGCCATGCATTGCCAAGTATTATTGATCTCCCCCAGCGGTTCTCAACCTGTGGGTCGCGAACAATGAAAATACATCCTGCATGTCAGATATTTACATTACAATTCGTAACAGTAGCAAAATCACAGTTATGCAGTAGCAGCGAAAATAATTTTATGGTTGGGGGTCACCACAACACGAGGAGCTGTATTAAAGGGCCGCGGCATGAGGAAGGTTGAGAACCACTGCTCTAGACAGTGAGCAACTTGACGTCACAGAAGCCACAGAATTGCCTTCCCTGGCTTTTGCAAATTCTCTGAACCAGGAGGTCACGGTTCAATTCCTGGTCAGGGCACAGGCCCAGGTTGCAGGCTCCATCCCCAGTGTGGGGTGTGCAGAAGGCAACTGATCAGTGATCCTCTCTCATTGCTGATGTTTTTATCTCTCTCTCTCTCTCCCTCTTTCTACCGTTCTCTGAAATCAGCGAAAACATATTTTTTTTTAAAAATATATTCTATTGATCTTCCACAGAGAGGAAGGGAGAGAGATAGAGAGCCAGAAACATCGATGAGAGAGAAACATCGACCAGCTGCCTCTTGCACATCTACTGGGGATGTGCCCGCAACCTAGGTACATGCCCTTGACCGGAATCGAACCTGGGACCCTTCAGTCCGCAGGCCGACGCCCTATCCACTGAGCCAAACCGGCTTCGGCCGAAAACATATTTTTAAGAAAGAAAGTGAATCTTGAATGTTATCTCCCTGATGTCTGCTCGCTGACACGGCTCTTCATCTCTCTCCAGATAAAATTGCCTGTGCCCTCCCCTCGGAATGTGAGAAATATTGCGGCACCAAGGTTGGTTGTACCAACATCGCCTACCCGACCATGGTGGTGGAGCTCATGCCCAACGGTGAGGTTCACCCCCACTGGAGGGGTCTTTCTTGGGAGGCTGATTGGGCTCGGGCTTCTCATGGATTCTGTGGGCCTTCTGGGCAAGGCCGTTTCCATGCCTGGAGGTCAGTTGAGGAAGCCGCATTCCAGGTGTCCTCAGTTTTTGAGCAGGTCTTACCTTGTGGCAAGCAGACATAGGACTAGGTTGGCTCTCAGACCTGGCACTGGTCTGTTTGTCAGTCAGGCTCGGAAAGGAGATGATCTGAAAATGCATTAGGGAAAAACACGGCTTTTCCATGTTCATCTGGAAGGTCTTTCAAAGTTCTCCCACAGACGTTGACATGGCGGCTTGAACTAAGTGGAGTTTTACCTGGAGAATGAATGAAAAACATGGAGAGAAAGGCAAGGAGTGGTTTTAGCTCTAGCATGAGGACGTTTGAGGTAGTTGATGGATGGGATACAACTTCTCACTATAGAGAATGTGTTCTCCTAGAAGATTGAGAACATAGAGTCCACTTTGGTTAGAGTTTTGGGGTAGACCTGTGGGGTTACTTTTCATATTGCATAAGGAAGAAAAATCTAATTCTGGCTCAAAAGATGCAGATTTAGTTAGGTTAGGGGGGTCTCAGGAGATCCAAAATTCAAAGGTATTGGCCAGGAAAATTTAGAATAAACTTCTACACAATTTTATCACTGAAAGGAAATGTAGAGATCATCTCATCAAACTTCTTCATTTTGCAGTTGGGGCCCGAAGAAGGAAAGTGACTTTTCCAAGCCACACAGCAACTCAGCGTCTGGCTTGTATAATTCTGCTCAAGGCTGGAATTGAGAAATTTGAGATGGTCTTAAAAAAAAAAAAGACTGGATGCATGACCTTGGACAAACCATTTGGATTCAAATTCTATAAACATGGGAGTAATAGTTAACTATTCCACTTAGCTGGGCTGCTTATTAATTAAGGTTGCCATTAGTAAGAATCACATGGCTCTTTTATTTTACTTTTTTTGTTAATCCTTGTCAGAGGATATTTCTCCATTGATTTTTAGGGAAAATGGAAGAGAGAGGGAAAGACAGAAACATCGATGTGAGAGAAACACATCGATTGGTTGCCTCCTGCATAAGTCCTGACCAGGACCTGGGCTAAGATGGAGCCTGCAACCAAGGCATGTGCCCTTGATTGAAATTGAACCTGGGACCCTTTGGTCTGCGGGCCAACCCTCTATCCACTGAGCCTAACTGGCTAGGGCAAATCCTAGTTTAAATATTTCTGCTATATCATGGATCTTTTGAATTAGAGATCTTATAAAAGTCCGCTCAGATGGAAACACACACACACACACACACACACACACACACACACACACACACCATCACCACCATCCTCCAACTGCAAAGTGTTAACCTCATATATATTTTATTCCTACCTCCTTGTTGACTGCTGTGGGATTGCAATATAATGTAAAGCCACAGTCCATTCCTTAAAATGTCTAGTTTTTCTGGAGAGATACATCAAAGACCAACCATGGCATGATTTCAGAAAGCAAACAAACAATGAGTCCTCCCATGTTCCAAGTGTGAAAGAGCTGAGGTGTGGTGGGTACCACTCAGAACCCCCTTCTCTTCCAGGGCTGCGAGGCCTGATGCTGTCAGTCATGTTGGCGTCTCTCATGAGCTCCCTGACCTCCATCTTCAACAGCGCCAGCACCCTCTTCACCATGGACATCTACACCAAGATCCGGAAGACAGCAACGGAGAAAGAGCTCATGCTTGCAGGAAGGTACATGAAGCCCCCACCTGCCCCCACCAGGAAGCTTGAATAATTACTGTATAGGATTCCCTCCAGCTAGGGAAGACGGCGGATGCTTGGGTAGCATGGGAGTAGCCTCTGTGGCCAGTTATATTTTCCTTCCTGTGGCATCGGCTTTGAAATGCCCATTTGGAGTGAGAAGTGACATCAGGGACCATCTAATCTAACTCCCAATTTATCAATGAGCAAAATGAGTGCTTACTATTTGCTCATCTATTTGCCCACTATTGGTTTGACTATAGCTAATCCTCATCCCAAACTTGCAAGGTCAGTGATATCATTCCCAGCATACAGTGAGAGAAATTGAGACTCTCAGAGGTCAGGCAAGGTGTCCTATGTCACAAAGAGAGAAGAACAATTTGAATCCAGAACTGTCTGGATCCAAAGTCCACACCCCTTTGTTCCTACACTCGGCTGCCTCTCAAAGTGGGATCTCTTGTGGTAGAGGCTGGTTTAGGTGACTATTGAAAGTCAAGTGCGTTTCACTTATAGGTACAGATGACTTTCTCGGGGAGGCAGAATATGGGAGAACAAAAGCCTCAAGAATGAATTTGCTAATTATGTTTCCTTGCTGTGATCACATTTGTGTGTGTGTGTGTGTGTGTGTACATACTTGCTCATTTTATATATATCCTAGAGGCCCAGTGCACAAAATTCATGCACGAGTAGGGTTGCTAACGGCTGCCTGCTGGGGCCTTCCTTCATTCCGTGCTGCCCCTTGGTGGTCAGCGCAGGTCATAGCAAGCAGTCGAACTCCTGAGGGGACACTTTGCATGTTAGGCATTTATATATATAGATTTATTCATGTAGAGTCAATTATTGACACTATTGCGGGGGCTTTGCTTTCAGAGTGTTCATCCTGGTGCTGATTGGCATCAGCATCGCCTGGGTGCCCATCGTACAGTCAGCACAAAGTGGGCAGCTCTTCGATTACATCCAGTCCATCACCAGTTACTTGGGACCCCCCATTGCAGCTGTCTTCCTGCTTGCTGTTTTCTGCAAGAGAGTCAATGAGCATGTAGGTAGCATTTGTGTGCAGCCGGAAAGGCACTTTCTGGTGCAGAAATCCCCACCTGGATGTGCCTGCTCTCTGCGGGAGGGATTCTGTTTCCCAGCGCTCTCCAGCAGGAATGGGTGCGCTGCTGAGGGTTTGGATGGCAGTGCTCCCATGTTCCACACTCCCGTGTTCCGGCTTCAGATGGCCTGGAGTCATCCTTTCTCTCACCTTTCTTCTCCTGCCTCTGCCCCTCCAGCGTGCACAGCTGTCTTGTGTGTTCAGCAGTTGGTAACCCAAGGTTTTCTTTCCCAGGGAGCCTTTTGGGGACTGATCATAGGATTTCTGATTGGGTTGTCCCGTATGATCGCCGAGTTTGCTTATGGAACCGGGAGCTGCATGGAGCCTAGCAACTGCCCCACGATTATCTGTGGTGTGCACTACCTGTACTTCGCCATCATCCTGTTTGCCATTTCTATCATCATCATCCTTATCGTCTCCCTCTGCACCAAGCCCATTCCTGATGTGCATGTGAGTACCCACTTAGGAAACCTGTCCTGTCCTTGTTTCCCATGTTCAGGCTGCAATGCCCATCTTGCCAGCCCTCGGCTCAGTGAGACATCTCACACTCACATGACTACATAGTGCACCCTTGCCATTGGTGTCATGCAGAAGCATACAGGACAGGAAGCTCAGTGTGCCAGCTGCACAGTCTCAGGCATGTGTCTTCAGCAGGAGTCCTCAAGCGCTCTACATTTCCATCCAGGGGATCTTCTCTGACTCATGCTCCCCAAGGGACAGCTCAGGTGTAAGGGTATGAGGTCACTAGGGCAGGAACAGGGCTACACTGGCTTAGATGCCCAAGCCCCAGATAGGAACTTATATTTCTCATAATAGTTCCACGGTCAGAACTTCCAGGGATCCCAGCAAGGGACATCCCTGGTTACAAAAATCACTACACTCAGAGAAATCTGAAGTATGATTTACCCTTTATTTTTTTCCTAATGAAGTCTCTAAACAGTTGCCCATAGAATTCAAAATAAATTTCAAACAATACTAAAGTCCAATTGATTTAAGACTTCAAAAATGGCAAGTACACTTCTTTAACTCTAGATGTCGCCCTTGGTTTAGGGTGTATTCACAGCCCTCCCCATGCAGATGAAGATGACCAATGATAGGTCATTTTCACCATAAGCAATATAGTCTGGTAACCCAATCCAGCTGGCATTCCACCTTTTCCAGGTTCCCAAGGAACAGAACAAGATCATATTCGTCCATAGAGAAAGACAAAGGGTTTTGTTAACTCATGTCAATAGAGATGGTGTCTCCAGTTCTTCCCAATTCTAAATGGCTCTTGATTCTACAGCTTCTCCCCATACTATGACAAACACACACAGTACAACAATGTGATCTTATGCAGTTGGTCTGGACAGATAGGTGTCTAGTCTTGTTTCTCAGAACCAGTGCTAAAAGGAACGAATTCATTTCTCCTAGGTAGCAAGAGTTCATTCATTCAAACCACTTATTTCTGTATTCAAGGCATCTTCTTAGCCTCCGTATATGCATACGTCACAGGGGCTAATGTGTACACGTCTGTGTTTTACACCTAAGTTCCTGACATATTTAGATATAATGCTGTGGATGGGAACTGCTATGTATGTTCTTATTGGTACTGAGAGGCCACATTCCTGTTTCTTTCTTGATGCATAGCTCTTTGTCCTCCCAGCTCCTTGGCTCAACGCCCTATTGGGATCTCCCTGTTGACCTGTTCTGCTTCCTCCACAGCTCTACCGCCTGTGTTGGAGCCTGCGCAACAGCAAAGAGGAGCGGATCGACCTGGATGCCACTGAGGAGGACGTCAATGAAGCCCCAGAGGAGACCTTTGAAATAGGTGAGTGCCTTCATCAAAGCCCAGATCTCTTTTCTAGAGGGGGGATGGGAGCGGGCTGGGGAGGTGTGAGAGGAGGAAACGGGGTTTGGGACATCCGCTCAAAGGTTGTGGGTACAGCGGAGGAGGTACAGAAGGGGAGGAGGGAGGTACAGAATCATTGCAGCTCCCTCAGCCCTCACAGTGTACAGCCTTCAGTGATGAAGGGTGGGTGAGGAACTGCCACCCTGACTTGATCTGGGGCATGGCCAGGGCCAAGGGAAGAGTCAGAGCTCTTCTGACATAGCCTGTGAACTGAAAGCAGATGGAATCACAACTATGGTTCATCCGAATGACATCAGCAGGATGGAATAGAAACTCAGGATCTTTCTGAAACCGGTTTGGCTCAGTGGATAGAGTGTCGGCCTGCGGACTGAAGGGTCCCAGGTTCGATTCCGGTCAAGGGCATGTATCTGGGTTGCGGGCACATCCCCAGTAGGAGATGTGCAGGAGGCAGCTGGTCGATGTTTCTCTCTCATCGATGTTTCTAACTCTCTATCTCTCTCCCTTCCTCTCTGTAAAAAATCAATAAAATATATTTAAAAAAAAAGAGAATCTTTAAAAAAAAAAAAAAAAAGAAAGAAACTCAGGATCTTATGTCTTACCTGCCTAAGATTTAGAGAACCAAATTTCTCAGGCAGTCCATTGAGATAATTCTTAGTCAGCGTTCAGACACTCATTCTGATCATGGAGAAATGCTTTCCTCAACTTCTATGTTCTTCCCCTCCACGGAGAATGGTTGTGTTAATGTGTGGTGTACACAGGTGTGGGAGCTCAAGGGCGTATGTTAATTTTTCTTCTTCTTTTTCTTCTTTTTTAAAAAATTTTTACCCAAGGATGTTTTTCCATTGACTTCTAGAGAGAGTGGAAGAGAGAGGGAAAGACAGACAGAAATATCAGTGAGAGAAACACATTGATTGGTTGCCTCCTGCATGCGCCCCAACCAGGGCCCAGGCCTGAGAGGAGCCTGCAACGAAGGTACATGCCCTTGATCGGAAAGGAACCCAGAACCCTTCGGTCTGCAGGCCTATGCTCTATCCACATAGTCTAATGGGCTAGAGCAAGGTCATGTGCTCTTTATCTGGTGTTGGGCAGAAGGTCTCATCCCGCCACCTGAAGGGAGCGCACATACAGCAGAACAAGTCCTGCATCTGGCCGTCAGGAATATCAGAGAACCCTAGCTCTGGAAAGGGCCCGGAGACCAGTTGGTCTTATCACCTCATTTTGAAAGCATATACATGGAGACCCCGGAATAGAGAGGCTTTGCCAATGGCCCCAGCTCTGACACAATCTGCCTTTGATCTCGAAAGACTTTTCCGTTCTGACACCTGTGGCTACACAGGAAGTGCCGAAGGAGCCTCAGCCGTAGGGCAGCTGATCCTGGTGCTGGAAAAGGCAGCCCCTTTCTGCTTCCTGGGAGCTGGCATGGCCCCCACTTCTCCCACCTCCAGAAATGTCCCCACATTGAGGGAAAACACCATAGACTTTAAAATACTCACCATGCAATGAGGAGTATTTTGAATGTTTTCGTGCAGGCAAAAGATTATTATTAATTTACTAGAGGCCCAGTGCATGAAATTCGTGCATGGAGGGGTCCCTCAGCCCGGCCTGCACCTTCTCCAATCCAGGACCTCTTAGGAGATGTATAATTGCCGGTTTAGGCTCGTTCCCACAACCGGCAGTCAATCATCCCTCTCGCAATCCAGGACCGCTGACTCCTAACTGCTCACCTGCCTGTCTGCCTGATTGCCTCTAACCCCTCTGCCTGCCGGCCTGATCACCCCTAACCGCTCTGCCTGCCTGCCTGATCACCCCTAACCGCTCTGCCTGCCTGCCTGATCACCCCTAATTGCCTCTCTCTTGGCGCCCGCCACCGTGGCTTTGTTTGGAAGGATGTCCAGAAGATATCCAGTCTAACTGGTCTAATTAGCATATTACCCTTTTATTAGTATAGACTTGTTTTTGCACCAGAGGACAGGGTTAAGTCCTGGTTGGAAAGAACTCACCCAGTTTTAACCCAAAGAGGCAAGCTCGTGTAGAGATAGCCTGTGGTAGTGGGATTCAGGAAGCACTGAGGTTGAATCCTGACTTCTCTACTCACTCCCCTGGGTGAGTGATTCCATTTTTCCTAAAGCTCAGGCTCCTCACATGCAAGTATTCTCAGTGGTAGCCTAGGCCTCACAGCGCTGTTGGAAACCTTGAGTGAAATCATGCTCCACAACAGAATCGGGCATAATCATACCATTGTGATGGCCATGGAGGAAAAGGTTTCCAAGTTTACCTGAAAGGCGGGAGCAGCCAGTGTGCATCCATCAGGGATGCTTAGAGGGGACTCCCACGCCGGCTGGAGAATTTGAGCTTAGTGACTTCTGAGGTTCGTGGCAGTACTTGAATTCTGTCGTTTCTTGGTGAACCTATGGTGAAATCATACGGAATGTCCCACCCTTAAAGTACAATAAACTAAGATCTCTAGAGGGCTTTTATAAACAATGAGTGTCCTCTCATCATTCTCCAAGAAACAGCAGTATGAGAAGTCACCCCTATGTCATTGTTACCACCACCACCAGCATCATGGCAAATAACGGTATGACCACAATGCATTTTATTTTATTTTATTTTATTTTTTTTATTTTTATTTTTTTATTGATTTTTTACAGAGAGGAAGGAAGAGAGATAGAGAGTTAGAAACATCGATGAGAGAGAAACATCGATCAGCTGCCTCCTGCACATCTCCCACTAGGGATGTGCCCGCAACCCAGGTACATGCCCCTGACCGGAATCGAACCTGGGACCTTTCAGTCCGCAGGCCGATGCTCCATCCACTGAGCCAAACCGGTTTCGGCCACAATGCATTTTAATTATGAACATCTTACTCTAGTCTAGTGCTTCATTTTGGCACATCATCCTTTTAAAAAACAGATAATACAAGTATAATTCTTCCAATTTTACAGATGAATAAAATGAGACATAGAGACTTTCTGGAATATTTTCTGCAGAAGGCAAGGTCTTTTACAATCCAAATTTTAAAAAAAGTAAAATAACTTATGTATATGGTTTAAAAACAAACAACACAGAAAGTTCTACAAAAAGTAAAAATGGTCCCACTTCCATTACTTGGCCCAGAGGTTACCACCATTGAGAGTTTTTTGTCCCCAAGAGAATTTTTAAAAATATATTTTTATTGATTCTAGAGTGGAAGAGAGAGAGGGAGGGACAGAGGGAGAGAGAGAGAAACATCAATGATGAGAGAGAATCATGGATCTGCTACCTCCTACACGCCCCACACTGGAGAGTGAACCCGCAACCCGGGCATGTGCCCTGACCGGGAATCGAACCATGACCTCCTGGTTCATAGGTCGATGCTCAACCACTGAGCCACACCTTTTAGTTCCTCCTGCTTCTGTAGCCAACAATTCTTTTATTCCTTTTCCCCAACACAGAAGTGGCCGAGGAGAAAAAAGGATGCTGCAGGAGGGCCTACGACATGTTTTGTGGCCTGGACCAGCAGAAGGGCCCCAAGATGACAAAGGAGGAGGAGGCAGCCATGAAGCTGAAGCTGACCGACACGTCCGAGAAGCCTCTGTGGAGGACAGTGGTGAACATCAATGGCATCATCTTGCTGGCCGTGGCCGTCTTCTGCCACGCGTTTTTCGCCTGAGTCCTGCCTTTGGCCGCCGACCGCTCTCGCAAAGGCCAGACTGTTTACTCTGCCCCCCGCTAGTCCCTCCTGGGGTGTTGAGGGGGAACCAGCCGGTTGTAAATTTTGCCCAGTCGGTAAATGTGTACATGTGTTATTATAGGAGAGCTGGACCAAGGTAACCAGTTTGCTGTGAACTTAGGTATTTGAGGCCAGTGTGAGACAGTCAGCTGTACATAGTGTGTCAGAGCCGCAGGAGAAAAGGCTGCTCGTTGATGGGAATGGAGACTGAGAAACAGAACCCTCTTGATGCTGGGGGCACGTTTGTCTCAGGGCAATTGGGCGTGTCCACATTGTTTGTGACCCTTGGCTATTAGTATCCAGAGTTCTGGCCTCCCTGGTTCCTGCCACTTTCTCTATCGGATCCCCCTTATCCTTTTTTTTTTNAAGAGTACCAGATCAACCTCAAGAGTCACTCGGGCCCCATCCACGTGCTGCTGATAAATAAAGAGTCCAGTTCATCTAAAAAAAAAAAAAAAAGAATAATGATACTGAGCAAACCATCCACAACTCTCAAGGTCCATGTGTGTGTGTGGGGGGGTGGGGGGTGGCGGGGTGGGGAGATAATCTTGAGTCAAGAGGATTTTCTGGTCTCCTTAAACATGTCCAGTGGGGGTGCCACGTGTTTGGGATTTCCCTCACGTTGGCATTTGCGGTGCCTGGAATGTTCTAGCCCCTCGGCAACGTGTGTGTGGACTGAATGGCTAATATGGGCATTATTTATGAACACATGCTTTGTTTTGGGGTTAACCTTTTCCTGTGGCTGCACAAAGTACACTCTGGAGTGACTATCATGCATTTCCAGGGGCCACTCTTCCTTATGATGTGGGTGTTGACATATTGACTGAGAAGTTGACTCTGTGTCATATCCCAGAGCAAATGTGCCTCTTGGGGGGCGGGGGATCCGTCATCTCAAAGCTGCCATGCTGTCCTGAACTATTGAGACAATTAGCCTGAGATTCTCCTCCCCGTGAGTTCACGTGACCACAGCCCTTACTCTTTCCAGTTGTCTAGACCGGCCATCACCCGTTGACCAAGGTTAGGCCAGGTGGTCTCCGTTCGGGTGGGCGTGCTCCACACATTTCGCTAAGCGGAGTGTATTTCTTGTTGAATGTGTTTGTGTCCCAGGGAGAAGGTTTTAAAATGCAATGACTTTAAATAGAATTCTTTCCATTCCACCTGTGAAATCTCAACGATATGGTAATAGAGTCTCATGGATGTGCAGAAAAGGTCAGGATGTTAGTTAGCATGGACTGATCTCAGGTGAGCTTAGAGAAGAGCTGGGATCTGGGGCTACACAGAGCAGAGAGGGTCCCTGGGTGTAAAACGGCTCAGCAGGTGAAGGAGTGGCTTGCGCGTGTGGAAGGAACCCCAGAAGTCACTGTTTGCCGAGCCCTTCTGTTCCCCTAAAGCTAGGAAGGGGAGAGGGAAGCGTGGAGAGTTCCACGTGGCTGGCATTGCTCGGCACCCTCGGCTTTGTGTGGAGTGTGCAGTACTGTTGAGGTTGGAGAGGATACAGGGCCAGGGTCGACGGCTGGTGGACGGCGTGGGCACGAAGCAGCTCGATTGTCTTGGATCCTGACTCTGGCTTTGCTAATGATTCGTCGTGTCTGTTTTGATAAATTATTTTGTCTCGACTGTGTATTTTTTTCTCTTTGGAAAAACAGGAACCTTGGTGCTTATAGTAACTACCTACTTCCTCTGGGTGCGACACGGTCACGTGGAAACGGGAATGGGAGATGCATCCAGGAGAGATGCCGTACGGGTGTCCTATTAAACCGCATTTGGTCCCCTAATGAAAATGTATTACTTTGATAAAAATAAACACACCCAAAACCATGACTTCCAGGTTTCCTGTTCTCTAGACAAATACCGACCGTGTCTGTGGGGAGCTGTGGGTGGGGTAAGATATAGATTAGGAAGCAGGCGCTGAGGCAGCAGAGAACAGAATAGAGCAACTTGAACAAAAGGTAGGCAAGTTCGGGAAGGACTTCTATTTCACAATCTCCCTTTCCCTCTGGCTATCACCACACTGTTGTCTGTGTCTATGTGTTATATGTATGTGTGTGTGTGTGTGTGTGTGTGTATATATATATATATATATATATATATATTATGTTGTTTTTGTATAACCATTCACCTTTTTTTCACCCAGCCCCCTAACCCCCTCCCCTCTGACTGCTGTCAGTCTGTTTTATGTACCTGAGTCTGTTTGAACTGTACACTTGAAACAGATACATTTTATGATATGTGAATTATATTTTAATAAAGTGGTTTAAGACAATCAATGCTCGATATGCTAAATTTTAGTGGGGGATGAGTTTATTGAAGGCAGAAACGAATAATTTCTAAAAAGTTCATATAAATAGTCACCACGGGCATGTCCAGCTCTCTTCCCCTCAACTACTTAGAACCATTCCTATTTTTCAAGCCCCTGAGATCAGCGAGGTGAACTCGGGAGGAAGATATCGCTGTTTTTCCGATGAGGGGGTCCTAGGTGAGGCAGAGTAGGGGGAGGTAGTCCTTCTACATGGAAATCTCTGGAAAGAGCAGGAAGCAAGTTTGACGCAGGGAAATCTATCTGATGAGCTACATACAAAAATAATTTATTCCCAATCTCTCCTAGTTTACACACACACATATGGAGTCAGCTCACTGGCTTTCTAAATGATCAACTCTTTCTCCACTGACACAAAGGAACAGCAAACGCTAAAAGTCATGCCTAGAGTTATTGGATAAAATTAGCAACTGCATATCTCCCTTTTGCATCACAACAAACTCTACAGGTGAAAGATCAATGCTGTCTTCGGCTTCATCCATCCTCTGGTGGCCCCGGTGGGGTTCAGGCGAAATAGCCGTGAGCAAAGACGGCCCCGGCCAGCAGCAGGATGGCATTGACGTTCACCACAGTCCTCCAGAGGGGCTTCTTGGATGTGTCTGTCAGCTTCCTCCTCAGGGCTTCTTCCTCCTCTTTGCTCAGCTTGGGGCCTTTCCTCTGCAAACCGCAGAACGCCTCGTACGCTCTCCTGAAACACCCCGGCGTTTCCCCGGGATCATCTGAACCAAAGAAAGATAAACAAATGATCACAAAGCTCGGGAAATCTGACTCCCGTCAAGGTCGTGCGGATGACGGCAAAGAATGACGACAACTACTTCTGTGCCGTAGAGGAATATCCCTGTGAAAACACAGATAACTCCAGTTATAGAAAAATGGAGCCCGGCCAGCATGACTCAGTGGCTGAGTGTTGACCTGTGAACCTGGAGGTCACGGTTCGATTCTCGATCAGGGCACATGCCCAGGTTGCAGGCTTGATCCCCAGTAGGGGGCGTGCAGGATGATGATGATCCTCTCTCATCATTGATGTTTCTCTCTCTCCCTCTCCCTTCCTCTCTGAAATCAATAAAAACATATTAAAAGAAAAATAAAAAACTTTCGCATAGCATAGAGCCCAATAAACAAAGTCAAACAAGCGCCAAGCTGGGGAAAACATTTGCATCTTATATCACACAGGGTGTGATATCCTTGTAGTAATGAGTTTCTTGAAATAGAGAACATCCTACAAACAACTCCATGTAAACATGCTAGAGCAATGAATCAACAGTTCAAAGTAAGAGAGAGTTCTCAAACCAAAGGCAAACCAGACATTACCTTCATCAGCATCGTCATCAGCTTCTTCCTGTCTCTGCTCTTCTGCGTCTAAATCGATTCGCTCCTCTGTCCGGTTCCGAAGAGCCCAGCACAGGCGATGCCCAGAGAGCACAGACAGGCCCATGAGTGATGAGCAAGTGTTCACAATAACATAACAGCACATTTACTGTACAGTGCAAAAAATCCCACAGCGTGGGAAGACATACACAACAAAGAAGAGGGCTTCTACCACACTCATTCACCAAAGCACACTATTTTACATTATTTCTGGCCTGGCCGGCATGGCTCAGTGGTTGAGCATCGAGCTATGAACCAGGAGGTCACGGTTCAATTCCCGATCAAGGGTACATGCCTGGATTGCAGGCTCCATCCCCAGTATGGGGTGTGCAGGAGGCAGCCGATCAGTGATTCTCTCTCATCATTGATGTTTCTCTCTCTCTCTCTCCCTCTCAGAAATCAATAAAAATATATTTAAAAGAATAAAAGGAGCATATAGCTGTGACTCCTCACTCACATGCACATCAGGAATGGGTTTTGTTAGCAGGGAAACTCCCAAGATGACCACGATGGAAACACAAAGAGAATCATGGCGAAGTACAGGTAGTGCACGCCAGAGATGATTTTGGGACAGTCACTGGCAGCCAAGCAGGTCCCTGTTCCGTAGGCAAACTCTGCAATCATATGAAATAGGCCGATCAGCAGTCCGACGATGAGACCCCAGAAGGCTCCCTGCGCAAGAAGCAAGAACAAAACCAGGGGATTTAGAGGAGAGGAGAAGCTCATTCTAGGAGGTCATAATTACCACCTTTCCTGCTTTCTCCACTAAGCACTACACAGGGCCCTGGCTGGTGTGGCTCCGTGGATAGAGCATCGACCTCTGGACTGAAGGGTCCTGGGTTCGATTCCAGTCAAGGGCACATACTGGTTGTGGCTTGATCCCCAGCCCTGGTTGGGGTGTCTACGGGAGGTCACCAATTGATGTGTCTCTCTCACATCGATGTTTCTCTCTGTCTCTCCCCCTCCTTTCCACTCTCTCTAAAAATCAATGGAAAGTTATACTTGGATAAGGATTAACAACAACAACAACAACAATAAAGAACCAATCCATGGCTAACCTTGAGGGCAAGGCCGAAGCAGGGAAAGATGCCAATGTGTGTGGTTGCTAGTGGCCTGTTTCCCCCTGTGGCCTTGAAACACCATGATGGCACTGTTCATTCTCCACTTTGCTTTCGCGAAAGACCTACCTTAGTACCTGTTTTCGCTGAACGAAAGGGATTCCAAGAGGGTTTTTACTTTTATGAAAAAAAGTCGAAAAGAGGCAAAATGCAGGGGAGTCGTGAGAGTGACCTCGCCAAGCTCCTTCCCCAGAACCACACCCAGCAGCTCAGCGTCAGGCCGCCTTGCTTTGCGCTGTGCCTGTGAGCATCTCTGCTTCATCTTGATGTGTTCTGTGAGTCCGTTAGCAAGATGTGTCCTAATGTATCAAAAGCCTAAGAGAGGTAGGGCCCCTGGCTGGTGTAGCTCAGTGGATAGAGCGTCGGCCTGCAGACTGAAGGGTCCTGGGTTTGATTCTGATCAAGGGCACAGGCCCAGGTTGTGGACTCGATCCCCAATAGGGGGCAGGAGGCAGCTGACCAATGATTCTCTTTCATCATTGATGTTTCTCTCTCTACCACTCCCTTCCTCTCTGAAATCAATTATATATATAAAGCTTTTTTAAAAAGCATAAGAGAGGATATTTTTGGGGGTCTGAAATTCTCAAAAAATTTCCATATAAATCAAGGGTACATGCCTCTTCACTTTATGCCATTTCGACTTACGGGGAGCGGGGGAAACCTGTACGGTCTACTTTGACCCAAGTTTAAGTTTACCGTGACTTTTCTGTTGTACATAGATTCAAACACTTGTGACTGATTTTGTAGCATGAACAGAACTCTGACTTATGTGACACAAGTTGCAGAGTTGACGGGCCTTGAGTTGTATGAATTGGGTGGAAAAGATGCATTTTCCTCCCAGCGACAGAAAGACGTTTTTCCCCGCTCCAGCAGGAAAAGAAGTCCCCGCACTTCCACTCACCTGTTCATTGACTCGCTTGCAGAAGACGGCGAGCAGGAAGGCAGCGGCTATGGGCGGCCCCAGGTAGCTAGAGATGGATTCTATGTAATGAAACAGCTGTCCGTTTTGAGACACTTGTACCAATGGGACCCACAAAATGCTGATGATAATTAACAGGATGATGAACAGCCTGGGAAGCAAACAAAAGGATGGGATGATTAAGCAGAAGCATCACTGGGTACGTCCACTGTGCTTGAGTTCTTGAATGCATTCTTGGGGCCATTCATTGATTTTGATTTCACCCCCAAAGAAATTCAGGCTCCTTGAAACCTCATGCCAGGCCATTGTGTAGGACTATCTGTGAGTAAAATGCCAATAAAGCAATTGCTAGCCTATAATCAGTCATAATAGCTTCAACGATGAGATTAAGTATTCTTTTATAAAAACAGTTCCAATGTCAGCGTTCGGTTAATAATTCTCTAATGCAGTTCATGCACTGTAGCAATTAGAAAAAGAAACACACAGCACTAGGTCTAAGTAATCATTTGTAGGACACAGAAAGCAGACTCCTGTTTTGGTCTTTTTTCCTAGCTGAGAGAAACTGAGTCAGGATGCTTTAGAATTAAAATATCCTCTGTCTCAGAATGCTGAATGAACTGGCCAGAAATGCTAATTTGTGTGTTTTTGCTGCTTGAGTACTTTGGCGGGTAGAAGGAATTGGTTAAAATATTGAGATGCAGCAAAAATCTATTCGGTTTTGCTCCTGGGGGTCAGGAGCAAAACCAAATAGGTTCACTTTTTAAAACTTTGCAATATTCTACTGTGCTTGTGATATGAATAAACAGATAATAATAATTTACGCGACTCTCTGTAAAAGGCCATGGCTTGTCTGTGCTCACCGGAAACAGAACGGTGGGAGTTGGGGGAACCGGGGGACTGAGGCACAGGGCCTCATTTAAGCTCTACAAAACTTCTGCAGCCTTGCAATAACTAAGCGTGATAAACCACGGGCGGCCCGAGCACAGGGTCCAGAACACAGTAAAGATTCAAGAAATGCCGAAACCGGTTTGGCTCAGTGGATAGAGCGTTGGCCTGCGGACCGAAAGGTCCCAGGTTCGATTCCGGTCAAGGGCATGTACCTGGGTTGCGGGCACATCCCAGTGGGAGATGTGCAGGAGGCAGCTGGTCGATGTTTCTCTCTCATCGATGTTTCTAACTCTCTATCTCTCTCCCTTCCTCTCTGTAAAAAATCAATAAAATATATTTAAAAAAAATATATATTTAGAAAAAAAAAGATTCAAGAAATAACACCTCCTATCGCCATTGTCGTCATCACCCGAAAGCAAACGGTGTGTGTCCTGTGCTCTCTTATCTTCAGCTGTTTGCTGTCACACGCAGAATAAAATCCAAAGTTCTCTTATGGCTGGAATAGCCCTGCATGATCTCCCGACCCCCACCTTTCTGATTTTGTTTCCTATCGCTCTCACGGGCCAGCCTCATCTCTTGCTCTCCTCACACACACCCCACACGTGACTGTGGAGGACTGTAGGCAGCACTGACTGCTCCTCCACCCTGAGCCTCGGGGCTCCCCCCACAGTCTCCCCAGAGCTCTGCTCAAATGCCACTTCTTCCGTGAGGACCCCCTGAGCACCGTGTTAAGTTAGTCCCCATCCTTTAATCCTGCTCTAATTTTCTTCCTAGCGTTTTTTAAATTATATTTTTATTGATTTCAGAGAGGAGGGAAAAGGGAGAGAAAGAAAGAGAAAGAGAGAGAGAGACATCAATGATGAGAGAGAACCATTGATCGACTACCTCCTGCACGCCCTCCACTGGGGATCAAGCCCACAACCGGGGCATGTGCCCTGACCGGGAATCAAACCTGTGACTTCCTGGTTCATAGGTGGATGCTCAACCACTGAGCCACACTGGCTGGGCATCTTCCTAGCATTTTTTGTCACCAGATATAGAATATATTTATGATCTGTCTTCCCCACCAAGGCATAAATCCCATGAGGCATGAACTTATTTTTCATATATATGCCATTTTTTTCATATTTGTATTCCGGGTGATAGTTGGCATTTAATAAGAAAGAAAGGAAAAGAGAAACTCATTAACTGATCATTGAGACTTAGAGGGGACTCATAGCCAAGATCGTTGACCCATCCGTGGACTACTGCATCTTGGACCTACTGAACTCTAGCCCAACTCTTTTCTACCACAGAAACCCAGAGGCCTATGGTCTTCCTGTCCTGTAGCATTTATCCAGAGTCACGATCTGGACCAACCGAGCCCTCAGAATTTCTCCAATCGCTTCATTTACCAAAGCGATTGTTACTGTCTCCAGCAACGCACCGTCTTTTAAAGAGGTGGTTAGTTTCTCTTGACTCCCCGTTTTTAATGAATGCAGTTGGTAAACTCATCTGTGGCAGTGTGTGGAGGTCCCTCATCTGTTACTTCCTGCCTCTGATATGCATGGAAACTTCTAGGGATGATGCCTTAAGCTGTGAGAGTAGATGGAAACTTTAGGCCCCATGAAAGACATTGATGGAATTTCATGAAGATGTGGTTGGGAGCAGGTGTGAGGGGAGGAATAAAGAGACAATCAGAGGCATTTGGAAATCTGAAAAAGAAACTATTTCTTTGGTATGTATGGCCCCAAATTTCGTATCTGGAAAGAGATAGAGTTGGGTTAAATATCCTCTAATGTTCCTTTACCCACTTCAGAACTCTATGAGTAGTTTCTCTGTATCCCAAAGTGAGGAGGCTCTATTTCACTTCGATGTCTCTACCTTTGCAGAGAAATTTAAGACAGAAACCAGGGTTCTCTCACCGCCCAGCTATCAGGTGCTCTCTCTCCGAGGCATGCTTCCAGATCTTCGTGTAGAGGTCCATGGTGAAGAGGGTGCTGGCGCTGTTGAAGATGGAGGTCAGGGAGTTCATGAGAGACACCAACATGACTGACAGCATCAGGCCTCGCAGCCCTGCGGCCGGAAGAGGAGGCAACCACAAGTTAGGAACTGGACGCCATGAGCTGTGATCACTTGCCAACCAGAGGGCCATTCAAAGGTAAAATGTCACACGGACTGTTTACTAACTGATGTGCCCATGAATACATGCCATCGTGTAGCATTTTCTGCATATTTCCGGGTGATTCTCAGAATTATTGACAAGTAAAAATTGCATGTATTTAAGGTGTGCGACATGATGTTTTGATAGATACATCATGTGAATGGTTACCACAATCAAGCTAATTAACCCAGTCATCACCTCACATAGTAACTAATATCTTGTTTTGTTGTGAGAATACTTGAGATCTATTTTCTTAGTAAATTTCAAGTACACAAGACATTATTATTAACTGTAGTCTTTATGCTGTGGTCTCCAGAACTTATCCATATTATAACTGAACGTGTGTATCCTTTGACCAATATCTTCCTATTTCCCCATTCCCCATCCCCTGGCAACCACCATTCCACTTCTCTATTTCTCTAGATTCTACATATAAGTGACATCATGCAGTATTTGTCTTTGAGAGAGACACATCAATTGGTTGCCTCCCACACGCACTGGGAGCAGTGACTGGGGGTGGGGATGGAACCTGCAACCCAAGTACGGGCCCTAAACTGGGACTCAAACCTGAGACCCCCTGGTTCATAGGCTGATGCTCTAACCATTGAGAAACACCAGCCAGGGCTCATCACACTTTCTTTACCCGTTTACCTGAGCAGGACATTTTCTTACCGTCAGGCATCAGCTCCATCACCAGCATTGGGTAGGCATAGTTGGTGCAGCCGACTTCAGTGCCACAGTGTTTCACACACTCAGAGGGGACAACACAGGCCACCTTCTCTGAAGAGGAAGTCAGATAAGTGGGTTCAGTGAGTGGGGCCCAAACAGGTAAGACCTACAACCATTGGCCGCAGAGACAAGTGGTAAGGTCACGAGTTAGAGGAAAGACGTTTGCCTGGAAATTGAGGCTCAACTTTGAACTGCCTGCAATCGATCTGCTTCCTCTTTGGCTAGAATACACCTTTCCAAGTGTCACAGCTGTAGCTCCCCTGGCACTGGCCTGTGGGGCAGGCTCTGCCTTGGGATGTGGCCCAGCTAGAGCATTAGAGGGAGCGATTCCCCCTCCAGGAAAGCTGCAAGAGCATACGTCCTCCCAGGAGCACAGAACTCCACAGATCAAACAACAGCATCACAGCACTCAGGCAGCTGGTCCTGTGTGCAATCATTCAGCCAGTGTCTTTCTCCCACATCTAAGAGGAGGTGCCACTTGTGATGTTGGGGTGACTGCCCCTGGTGGGATGATGCCTCATTCATTGTGGCAGTTGCACAATACCTTGCTGATATTTTAGCTAAAATGACATTGTGAAAACAGATAGAAAAATGGGATATAAAAAGACACCCAGAATACTAACACCTTTGCACACGGGCTTCTCTTAGTTTATGATTCCTTTCTAACCCTTTTCCGGAGAGAAATGTGTTTATTGCACAACTACGGTCATTGTTGCAGTGATATTTTATAGTCTGCTATTTACATCCAACATAATGACGTCAGCATGGCCCCAAGTTTTGAGATAGTGAACAATCCTATCTTTGGCTACTCCCTGGATATCTATCCGTTCTTTATTGCTATAGACAACACCATAATGTTGCAATATGCAGGAATGTTGCTCACTTGATGCTCCTCTTAACAGGTTTTCAGGTAAATAAACACGTTTTCTCCAGGCCCAGTTGTGAAAACATGAAGTGAGGTTAGTGCTATCTGATGGATTGCCCCAGTAAACACCATCGGCCTCAGATTAGGCAAGAAATATTCTATGTTTCCTTCACTCCTCATAATACATTTTTTAAAAAAAGATGGCAGTTTGTTTTTTAAAATTAATTAATTTATTTATTTTTGTTAATCCTCACTGAAGGATATTTTTCCATTGATTTTTAGGGAGCGTGGAAGATAGAGGGAAAGACAGAGAGAAACATCAATGTGAGAGAAACTCATCGATGGGCTGCCTCCTGCACGTGCCCCGACCAGAGCCCAGGCTGGGGAGGAGCCTGCAAACAAAGTACATGCCCTTGACCAGGATCAAACCCAGGACCCTTTGGTCTGCAGGGCAATGCTCTATCCACTGAGCCACACTGGCGAGGGCATAATAAAGATTTTTAAGGGAGATTTTCAACATTAGCAGTTACTCTTAGCTGACTTAAAACATCTTAAAACCACGATTCGTGATTCAAGCATAAATGATGGGAACTTATGGCTCGGGACTTGCCTGTGTACAGGATGCGGCTGATCATTCCTGGCATCACCATGAGGAACATGGGTAGCAGCTTCAGGTACCCACATGATGCAGGCGGCCTTCACGTGGGACATGTCCTTGCCGGAGAGGCAGCGCTGCATGATGACCTGCTGGGAGAACACGCCTCGTCATGGGGCAGCCGGAGGGCGCGTCATGGGAGGGGAGCGCCTCCTCGGGGACTAGCGTGCCAATGAGAAGTGGGAGAGAAGAATGAGCTTCGGAGGAAAATCCGGATTTGGACCCCTCCTCCTCCCACATGAGCATTTGACTTCTGTGAGTTTCAGGTTTCTCATCTGTAAATAGGGTTCTTTCTTTCTTTTTTGTAAAAAAGTATATTGATATTGACTACAGAGAGGAAGGGAGAGGGAGAGATAGGAACATCAATGATGAGAGAGACTCATGGATCAGCTGCCTCCTGCACGCCCCCTAGTGGGGATCGAGCCTGCAACCCGGGCATGTGCTCTGATCCGGAACCGAACCCGGGACCCTTCAGTCCGCAGGCTGACACTCTATCCACTGAGCCAAACTGGCTAGGGCAAAGTGTTTGATTTTTTAAGTGGTGAAACTAGATGATTTTCTAGGAGAAGAAAGAACAACATAAAGGTATTCACACATACACTCACACACACACACACACACACACACACACACACACACACACACGCTTTACCTGATCTGTGCACCAGTACCACGCAGCCACGATGGTCATTCCTATGATCATTCCCGGCCACGGAATGTCCCCGGTGACAGCGTCTCGGAAAATGTGGAAGGAGTCTGGCCGAGGAGTGTAGCACACGGAGCTAATTGTCAGGTTGTCCCCTTCGACTATGGATGGGATGGCGTTCATATACTTCTCTATAAAACTCTCATAGCCTCCGACTTCGGCAAATGCTGCAGCGGCATCGGATACAAGACAGTGTTCCACAGAAACGTGAGACACCCATTTCCCTAACGAGCCCTCCGTGGTGGGAGGCACTCCGGCACCTCCCATCGGCCTGGTCGTATTCTCAGGACCCTTCTCTCGGGATCCACAGCCCCATGACTTCCACCCCACGGACCCATTCACACGGCCATCACTTACCAAACCCCATGAGGATGAACGAGCCGATCAGCATGATGATAGTCTGGAGGGTGTCGGTGTAAATAACCGAGGCCAAGCCGCCTGTGGAGAGAAGGAAAGAGCCAGGATGTTTGACTCAGGTGCCCTCCCCTACTTGCCTTCACCTTTAGGTTCTCTAAACACCGGAAATGACTCAGCAGAAAACAGATCGGAAGCTCCTGATGGCATCATCATCATCTCCTTGGAAGGTGTGTCTCTCATTGGTCCTGTCTTCCTCGCCTTGCCTCCACTCAACGTTTCTATGAATTATGGTAGAGTTCTACCTTTGTGTGCGCTTTTGAATATTAAGTAGGGGAAAGGCCATGTTATAATATCATGAAAATCTCCCATAACAACCCCCCAATTCACTCTATTTAGCGCAGGATACCTGCTCTAAAGAACTGGGTGAAGCCATTTCTGTTCCAGTGTTGGAACATACCATTGTTTCCTTAGTGGAATACCGTATATTACTGTTGATCTGCGTTTTGCGGCAATGTCGTTGAGCCCAAATAGCGTCTCCCTGTCCCACCCATCACATCATTAACCTGGATCAAGGTGATCATAACTAACACCGAGGACCCGCTTTCCTACGCTCTGGCTGTGTTTCTAGGCTGCACCTGACTCTGAGCGGAATAAAGAGAGAGCCTTACCCTGGCAGCGACAAGGCTAACGCTTAGGTGACATGAGCAGAAGGTAGCATGGCCGAGCTAAGCACGCAGAGGACTCACCAGTGATTGTGTAGATGGCGGTGATAGCCAAGAGGATGAAGATCGCCAGGTAGAGGTCCAGCCCCAGGGCCAGCTTGATGAATATGGCTCCAGAGAATATGTCTGACTATAATGGGACAGGCAGAGCCATTAGCCCATAGCCCCAATCTCTCTCTCTTTTTTTAAAGTTTATTTTTATTGATCTCAGAAAGGAAGGGAGAGGGAGAGAGAGATAGAAGCATCAACGATGAGAGAGAATCACTGATTGGCTGCCACCTGCACGCCCCACACTGGGGATCGAGCCCCCAACCAGGGCATGTGCCTTGTCTGGGAATCGAACCATGACCTCCTAGTTCATAGGTCAACACTCAACCACTGAGCCACACTGGCAGGGCCCTTAGCTTCAATCTCTTTGCCTATCTCTCCTTCCATTGAACTCCCCTAGCCCAACTCCAACCCTGGTAAATCCAGTTTCCCACGTACATAGATGTTTCTTCTATGTTTCTAACTAACATGCTTACATGCCATTCCCCATGTTTTGTTATGTTTTGATTTCGAGTGAGGGGAAGGGATACGGGGGCAGGATTCAGGATCCAAAGCGTTAGAGGCAGGTTCCTTTGGAGAACCTGGGTTCGAGAGGGGTGTCACAGGAGATGGGAGATGTTTTCCTCTCTAAGTTTTGAAATGAAACCTGGGGCAGGAGGACTGGGGAGGCTGTCCTGTCCTCACTCCATGGCTCTCTCTCATCATGATCGGTTTAACCAGTAACCAGGACCCAATCTGTTATCAGAGTGCAATAGCAAGAGTGCACAGAAGGTTGTGCGCAAGATTAATCATTATTAATAGCACTTAAAACACGACCTTGTAGGTAAGGATGGACTCCTGCTACTGTACCTTCTCAGCCGACCACAGACCCTGCACAGTCAGTCACACACATGCCCTTGACCTTCCTGCTCCTCCATTCAGCTCCCATCATTCCATCACACCCTGGCTCCCCCGCCCAAACCGGATCCTTCTGCCACCGGAGGCTGCATCCCGTGAGCCCCTTCGGCCACTTGCATTCTACCCCAGCGCCTGGTTCATGCCCTGGAGGACCGCAAAGCTGTAGAGGTCAGAGGCAGGGGAGACCTGGGAGGTCACTGAGCCCCGCCCACCTGGGGAACATGGCGAGCCCCTCGCTTCCCTCGGCCCCTCCTCTTTCCTGGCCTGGGGGTTGTTTAATCCCCCAACACCCCAAGCGGAGACTTCCATTCCCACCCGCTCTCCTGGGCATCCACAGCATGTCTTCTGTGCTTGTCCACACACTCCACTCAAGCTCACACTGACTATATCTGCAGCTATTATCATAAAGTACTAACAATCTTATGGTTAAATTGTTTTTATTTAAGTGTGTTTTTTATGTTAATCCCCACTTAAGGATATTTTTCTATTAATTTTTATTTTATTTTTAAAAATATTTTTTTATTTATTTCAGAGAGGGAGAGAGAGAGAGAAACATCAATGATGAGAGAGAATCATTGATTGGCTGTCTCCTGCACGCCCCCTATTGGGGATCGAGCCTGCAACCCAGGCATGTGCCCTGACTGGGGATCGAACGCGGGACCCTTCAAGCCGCAGGCTGATGTTCTATGCACTGAGCCAAACCAGCTAGGGCTTTCCATTGATTTTTTTAGGAGAGAGCAGAAGGGAGGGGGAGAGACACAGAGAGAGACACACACATCGATTGGTTGCCTCCTATACATGCCCCAACCAGGGCCAGGGAAGGAGCCTGCAATTGAGGTACGTGCCCTTGACTGGATTCAAACCTGGAACCCTCTGGTCCATGGGCCGATGAGCCACACTGGCTCTGGCTCTGGTTAAATTCTTAACTCCTTAACCATGTGGTGGACTCCTAGCGCACAGGGATCCTCGCTCCCCCAGGCTCAGAGCGCCACATGCACAGGAAGCGCTGGGAGATGCTCACGCTGCGCCAGGCAGGCTCAGCCCCTCATCCAAGCAGCTGACTCACTTCCAGCCATGACTCCGCTCAACAGCAGAGCGATCGGGGAGTCAGCTTCCGCCTTCAGGAGCGGCCCGCTGCTTCAAACTCCTCTCTGCTTTCCTCCATGATTACCTCCAAGGAATTTAATTAAACACACACACACAACTTTAGAGTTCTTTCAACACGTATTTGTGAAATCTATTGTGTAGGGGCAGCCTTAGATTAAAAAAGAAAAAATTAAGGCCCCTGGCTGGTGTGGTGCTGTTGGTTGGGTGCCATCCGGTGCACCCCTGACGATTCGATTCTTGGTCAAGGGCACAAGCCTGGGTTGCGGGTTCGATCCCCAGTGTGGGGCATGCAGGAGGCAGCTGATCCATGATTCTCTCTCATCATTCTTGTTTCTTTCTCTCTCCCTCTCCCTTCCTCTCAGAAAGCAATACAAGGATATATTATTTAAAAGCAATCTTGCAAAGCTTAACACGCCAGGAGCACGGACTCACCGAGATCCTCAAAGCCACGCAGATGAAGAGGGAGAGGACGGAGAGGTAGATCTGCAGCCGCTTCCCCCCGAAGCGCTTCTTGAGGTACTTGGGCATGGTCATCACCTGTGGAGATAGCAGGGGCTCACTGGCCCAGCACATCCGGTCACTCCACGCTCACCGAGCACGCGGGCGGGCAGGCCTGTGGCACCTCAGGAAACCAAGGGGAGGGAGGCATCGTCTCTCCGGAAAGCAGCAAAGCCGGGTGGACACGGGCGCTGGGATCCGACAACCTTGGGACGGGCTCCCAGCGCCCACACTGACTAGAAATGTAACATTTAGCGAGTGACCCTCTCCCTGGACTCCACTCTTCTCATCTGTAAAGTAGGGTTTTCATGGGACGGTAGATGTAAAATACCCACCGCCAAATGCACGGCAAACGCTCAGTGGATAATTTTTATGATTTTCACCCAAACTGTGACAGTCTAGTTAAAACGTTACCTGTAGCCTAGTGGGGTGCAGCTCAGCGGTTGAACGTTGACCCAGAAACCAGGAGATCACTGGTTTGATTCCCGGTCAGGGCACAGGCCCGGGTTGCGGGCTCGATCCCCAGTGTGGGGCGTGCAGGAGCCAGCCGGTCCATGATTCTCTCTCATCATTGATGTTTCTCTCTCTCTCTCTCTCCTTCTCCCTTCCTCTCTCTGAAGTCAATAAAAATATGTTAAAAAACAGAAAAAAGGCCCAGAGAGACAGAGCAGGCAGAAGGGAAGCCACCATGGCTGTGGTACATCCTACCCCTCATCACAAATGAAACCGCTTTACAAGTGTCAGAATAGAGTGAATCAGGAGGAAGGAAAATGCCCTGAGTTGGGGAGGACGTGGGCGAGTGGAGCCCTCACGGCGGGGAAGGCCTGGGAGCAGGTGGCTGAGCCATTCTCAAGAGAGCCCGGCAGCATGCAGTGGCTCTGGGTCATTGTAAGCCCAGAGACCCTGCAACAAACGGTCTCACCCAGGTCTCCCGGCTGAGCAGGGAGAATGAGCGTGTCAATGGATGCCGACCAGGCGTGCCCACAGCCCCGGGGGTACTCATGCCTGCCTTGATGTATATGGGGACAAAGAACCAGCCGAGCACCAGCAACAGCACCAGGGCCTGCAGGAAACCAAGCAGAGACGGTGGCGTCAGAGAGGCCTGGCCGCGGGCCGTGCCGTCTCACGGCCTCGGAGTCTGAAAAGAAAAGGCGGCCAGTCCTCCCTGACTGTCGTCGCCCATGATGTCACTCACGTTCCACTCAAAGACTGCGGTGGCGATGCCCGAAGCCGCCCCGGTGCCCGCCAGCCCCACGAAGTGGCCGCTGCCGATGTTGCTGGCGAAGAGAAAGGCGCCCATCTGGAATCCAAGAGCACAGACACGGGTCAGAGTTAACAGACTCCAATCAGGCTTCCGAACCACAGGGACACGTGGCGATGTTCCCATCGCTACCCCTGAGGCCAGGAGCCCGCCAACTACAGCCCGTGGGCTGAACCCGGTGTCCATAGGGTTGGTGTGCCAAAAGTATTTCTTCCATTTCTGAGTGGTTAACAAGAAAGCTAGCCCAGCGGGCGTGGCTCAGTGGTTGAGCGTCGACCTATGAACCAGGAGGTCACGGTTCGATTTCCGCCGGTCAAGACACATGCCTGGGTTGTGGGCTTGATCTCCAGTAGGGGGCGTGCAGGAGGCAGCTGATCAATGATTCTCTCTCACCATTGATGTTTCTCTCCCTCTCCTTCTCTCTCTTTCTCTCTCATTCTTCTCCCTCCCTCTCTGAAAAAAAAAAAGATGAGCACACCCAATGTTTTCTTTACTCTTACACACACACACACACACACACACACACACAGGCACACACACACACACAAAGAGTTCATCTCCCGGAAGCTCTGTCCACTCACCGGCCACCAGACCATGTCCTGGCCAGCCAGGAAGAAGCCCCCAATGGTGCCCCGGTTGGTCTTCAGCATGGCCTGCGAGGAGGGAAGACGTGGGGCGGTCAGACCACAGTCACTGCACCAAGGTGCCCCGGGCGCCGGGTCACGGTGCCGATGAAACGGACCCTTTCCAGCTCCCCCGAAGAAGAAACATTCTCCTGGAGACTGCGACGTAGCACCGGTTTTTAAAGGACCAAACCAGAATCCCGGGGACTTCAGGGATTACATTCCTCAACGTTCGTCCTAACCGCTCTGGTTAGTTTCATTTAGGAAGACAATGGGGGAGGTATCTGTAATACTGCCCACAATACGAAACAAGAAAACGCTGTGAGTGAGGTATCTCTGAAGCTGTGTGTGGAAGGAATTCTGTAGCCTTCAATCCGTTACCAAAAGAAAGAAGGGGCATCAGTGAATTAAGCATCCAACTCAACTGTGGTAGAAAGTGAGAAAATAACAAAGGGAGATAAGAGAAGTGAGATAAGAAAAACAATGTCGCCCAGCCAGTGTGACTCAGTGGTTAAGTGTTGACCTATGAACCAGGAGGTCATGGTTTGATTCCCGGTCAGGGCACATGCCGGGGTTGTGGGCTCGATCCCCAGTAGGGGGGCGTGCAGGAGGCAGCCAATCCATGATTCTCTTTCCTCATTGATGTTTCTATCTCTCTCCCTCTCCCTTCCTCTCTGAAATCAATAAAAAGATATTAAAAAAATAATGCCCTTATTCAATCTGCCACATGCTGGAGATGCTGAACAGATGAAACCTGGAGTTCCCAGGGCTGGCCGCGTGCACAGGATGGGGTGGTTAGGAGAAGACAGTAAGCCAGTGTCAGCCTTATTGATGTTGCCCTGGTTGGTTTGCTCGGTGGATAAAGCCGTGGCCTTCGGACTGAAGGGTCCCAGGTTCAATTCCAGTCAAGGGCATGTGCTTGGGTTTCGGGTTCAATCCCCAGTAGGGGGTGTGCAGGAGGCAACCAATCCATGATCCTCTCTCATCATTGATGTTTCTATCTTCCTCTCCCTCTCCCTTCCTCTGTGAAATCAATAAAAATATATTTAAAAAGAAGAAGAAAATGATTCTGAGAGGAGGACAATGACATCGGTGACAGCTGTGAATGTTCTCAACTTCGTCACTTTTCCCTCCCTTAGATGTTTTACTCCAAGCCACGCGCCCACCCCAAACCCCCTCTGGGCTCCTACGTACCCACAGCCCGACAGCCATCACGACCACGAAGTAGATGACGATGACGGAGATGTAGGCGGCGTTTCGGATGGCTCTGACATCTCGGGGGGGCCCGGGGTCCCGGGGTCCCGGTCACGGTGCTGGCCATGGCTGCGGGCGGTGCTGTCCCCATGCCCAGGAGGGGCCCTCTCCTTATATGAACTCTGGGTTAATGATCAGCCTCGAGCAGGTGGGGCGCGCTATCAGGACCGGCTCCTGGGCACGGGACCTTTAAACCTTCTCTGATGCCCCGAGACCCTGGCCCCCCAGCGGGCAGTGCTGGTCTGATGGCGTGTGGGAATGAGGATGAGAATTGGAGGTGCAGAGTGGGGTGTTCCCTGCGTGGAAAGACAGGGTCTGTAAGATGAGGCCAGGTTGGGTGAGGATTAGGGAGTGATGACAGGGGACAAGGAGGAGAAGGACAGAGGTGAAAAGGCCAGAAAAGAATCCGCAGGGACAGGGGTAAGAGTCCCTTATGGATCAGATAAGACTCCTGACCAAGGTGTTCCAACTTCGAAAGTGAAACTGTCCGGCCGGCGCAGCTCAGAGCTTGAGCATCCACCTATGAACCAGGAGGTCACGGTTCCATTCCCGGTCAGGGCACGTGCCCAGGTTTCGGGCTCGACCCCCCAGTAGGGGGCCTGCAGGAGGCAGCCGATCCATGATTCTCTCTCATCATTGATGTTTCTAGCTCTCTCTCTTTCTTTCTCTCCCTTCCTCTCTGAGATAAATTAAAAAAAATTTTTTTAAAAAAGAAAGTGAAGTGAATTATGTAATCCATGGGTCCCAAGGCGCTGCCATATTCTTCTGGAACAAGTAATCTAAATTGGCTTGATATGACACAGCAGGAAAAGGTGTAAGGAAAGAGATGAACCGAGGGAAGAGCTGGCAGGCCTCTGTGGGCACTGCCAATATGCCTACCAGCAGAAGCACCTCCCCTGTGCCCTCTTGGTTTCGACTGGGCATGAGCCTGGCAGAGGCATTTCCCCAGCTGTTTTTATTTCTCCTCTGGCGACAACCTGTAAGGACCCTCCTGCCCACTTCTGAGATTAGGCCGTAAAGCAGCGGTCCCTTGAGGAGCCTTTAAATGCTGCAACATCCTGTGACGCAGGCTTACTGTCCCCTTCAGCTCGTTGGTTTATTAGACTTGATGCCTGCTCCCCTCCTTTATGAATATCCAGCTGCCTGTGCTAACAGGATGAGAAGTGGTCATTATGCTGATCTGTTAGGACCCTTTGCCCAGGATGGGCTGACTCATGGCAGGTGTAATGAGGGTGTCAGGGTATCAGGGACAACATGTTCTGTATGAGGAGGAGCAGTCACAAAGAAACGTGGTGTGGCCCCACAACAAAAACCTCCAAGAAATGTGAAACCCAGAAACATGAGAAATGTGGAGGGAAAAAGTGACCTCGCAGGATGATCTGAGCATAAATCCCCAACTCAGCGGCTGCTGGTGGGTAGCATACCCCAGGCGTATACATTCTTTAGTAAAAGAATTATCTTTGGCCCTAGCCAGTTTGGCTCAGTGGACAGAGCATTGGCCTGCAGACTGAAGAGTCCCAGGTTCGATTCCCGTCGGGGGCATGTACCTTGGTTGTGGGCAGATCTCTTCTAACATGCACATGCATCTCATGACATGAAAGGTCTGGTGGAAAGTCCTCCTTTGAACTTGCCCCTGAGTGTGTTCCCAGGAAATTCCCTGAGCAGCCCTGTGAGTCCCAGTAACCAGAGGAAGGTGTCCTTGGGCTGTGGCATCAGACATGAGGGTCACTGTGAACTTACTTTTGCACCATCTTCACTGGAGGGGAAACCTAATCAATCTGTCCTTTGTGTCCATGATGGCTCCTCCCACAGACGGGACTCCTCCTGGGAGTGAGGCACTGCAGGGAGGCTCCAGTGCATCAGAGTCACAGGACCTGGGACCAGGCCAGGATGTGTGGCCAGAGACAGTCCCCTCTGAGCTGCAGGTGCAGCTGGGCTCTCAGGGCTTTGGGCCAAGGGCAGGTGTGTGCTGCCACCAGCAGGGGGCGTTGTGGGACTGCCCTGGTGTCCGAATGTAGCTGCACATTCAGGACCTTAACTAATAAGAGCCTGGACCTGTGGCTGGGCCCTGTGCTCAGTGATGTGCTATCTCAGCAGGTGTTTCCTCCCAGGGCCCGCAAGGGGTGAGCCCACCTCCATGCTCCTCAGTCCAGGCTGTGAGCTGAGCTCCAGCCCCAGGGCCCAGGGAGGAGTTGGGCAGTCCCTGGAGGGACCCCCATTTGCATGGCAGCCCCTCCTCTGGCAGAGGGTGGGGGAGAAAAGGAGGCCTGGGCAGCCCAGCCCCACTGTGGGCTCAGGGCTGTGAGCACCATGGCCTGGACTCCTCTGCTCCTCGCGCTCCTCTCTCACTGCACAGGTAGGGACAGGCCTGGGACCAGGCTTTTCCCTTCCTGCTCAGGTTCCTGGGAAACGTCCCCTGGTCCCTGCCCATCATTGACAAGTGTCTGTGTCTGCAGGGTCCCTCTCTCAGCCTGTTGTGACTCAGCCACCTTCCCTCTCTGCATCTCCGGGAGCCACAGCCAGACTCACCTGCACCCTGAGTGGTGCTTCCAATCCTATTAGTGATTACTGGATACTCTGGTCCCAGCAGAAGCCAGGGAGCCCTCCCTGTTTCCTCCTGGAATATAAATCAGACTCAAGTAAGAACCAGGGTTTCGGAGTCCCCAGCCGCTTCTCTGGATCCAAAGATGCTTCGGCCAATGCGGGGCTCCTGCTCATCTCGGGGCTGCAGACTGAGGATGAGGCTGAGTATTTCTGCGCTGCAGAACATGGCAGTGGGAGCAGCTACCGTTACGCACAGTGTCCCATATGACGAGGAAGTGAGACCAAAACTCCTGGGCCAAGAGGTGGTGCCTCTGAGCCTCCCTTCAGAGAGAAGCTTCTGTGGAGGCCTCCGCCTGGAGACGGTGTCAGACCCACTGTTAAAGGGCCAGTCCCACAAGGTGCCAATCACAGGTGAGAGGGGCTCAGAATCACAGAACCTCTTGGCGATACAGCAAAGGTTCCCAGGATCCCTCTCTTGGGTTCGATGAATTTGCTAACTGACCTGAGCCCTCTCCCCTTCAAGCGAATGGAGGGCAGGTGAGTGGTTTCCACGCTTCTAATCCTCCCAGGCCTCTCCAGTGGCCCGTCCCCAGCCAGGAAGGACCCACTCAGTGTCCCCTCATCAGCAAGAGGCCTGCCTGTCCCCCAGGGAGTGACAAGGCTCCAGGAGCCTGTGCCCGGGCCAGGGGCCGAGATCAGAGAATGTTTCCTATCAGCTCACATGCTGTGTCTGCAACTGCACATGGTCACCCAGACAGCCATGCTCCCCCACACATTAATGTCATGTGTGTGAACCCTGTGTCACTACCGACCCATCATGTCTGATATGTTAGTGTCCACCCTGGTCATGGGCACAACCTTCTCCTTCCCTGATCAAACCCGCAGAAGTTTGGTCACAACCAGCCCAGACTCTCAGTGACACCCTCTCTCCCCCTCTCCCCTCCTCTGCTGCTGCCTCCCTCACCCCCTCCTCTCCCTCGGGCTCCTCAGCTCTTAATTCCATCCTCACGTGAGGGTTTCAGGGAAAAGTGACAAGTTCCTGCTGTAATTGAAAAATTAAGAAATATTAAATGTAAAAAAAAAAAAGAAGAGGTAACATTGCCTGGTATAATCTGCTCTTTTAACTTCCTGTCCATCCTAAATGGAGGGTTTCTCAGGCAACAGCTCACTTCTCCAGCATCGTTCCACTTGCTTCTTATTTATTTTCTGAATTATTCCCCTGTAAGGTATCTGTGTCTACAGCACACTGAATATATTAACATTACTCACATTAGGCCTTGGCCAGATTTGCTCAGTGGGTAGAGCATCAGGCTACTACCAAAGGGCCCCCCGGTCGATTCAGGTCAAGGGCATGTACCTCTGTTGCAGGCTCCTCCCTGCCTGGGCCCTGGTCAGGGCATGTGCAGGAGGCAACCAATCGATGTGTCTCTCTCACATCGATGTTTCTCTGTCTCTCCCTCTGTCTCCCACTCTCCCTAAACATCAATGGGAACATACCCGCAGGTGAGGATTAACAAACACACAGAAATCTGAGTCCCATTGGAAGTGGTGGCAGCTCTGGCTACACAGCTTTTAAATCCCTGTGACCAGCCCGCAGCCAGGGCAGAGGACAGGAAGTCAGAGCCATGGGACAGGCCAGTGCGTGACCACGGCAGGAGGGGCAGGAGCTGGGGGGCCATCTAGGGGCTGAGGGAGGCCCCATGCAGGAAGGTCAGGCACCGCCCAGCCCGGGACTGAGCTCTGTGCTCACAGAGGGACATGGGGGCCCAGAGGCTTCTGAGCAGAAGCTCCTGCTCCCACCTCCCAACAGAGGCTGCCCAGCAGCGGCCTCTCCCAGGCTGCTCCCAGGGCACAGTGAGACCAGCTGTCCGCCTCCTCCAACCACAGAGGGAGCCCAGGGCCTTATTACTGCGCAGGGAGAGGGGCGGCCAGAAGGAAGTGGGGCCAGACCACCACGACCAGCCCTTTACTGGGCAAGGCTGCCAGCGGGGTGCGGGGCTGCCAGAGTCCACCCTTTGCCCAGCTGTGTGCCCCTGGCCTGCACCCTCTCCTCCTCCTGCTTCACTTTCACTCCCCAAGGGCTGACCTGCGTCCTGTGTCCCCCAGGGGGCGCTGTGGTAGAAGCCCCTGCTGGCTGCTCCCCAGTAGCTCAGCTGTGCCCCTGCCCCGCCCCAGCCTCAGGCAGGTCTTCTGTGGGAATAAGGCCCCATCTCAGGCTTTTCTCTCTGGTGGAACCAAGGCCAAGTTGAAGGAGGAGCTGAGCAGCCTGCAGACAGGGGGAGATTTGCATGGAGCCTCCCCCTGGGGATCAGGGCTCATAAGAAGGTGAGGGCTCAGCCTGGCTGTGCGGCTCAGGGAGCAGAGTGTGAGGGCCTGTGCACCATGGATTGGGCTCCCCTTCTCCTCACCCTCCTGGCTCACTGCACAGGTGGTGCCTGAGAGGGTGGGTGTGTGTGGGGAGGGCACCTGACTATCACCCGGGAGCATGAACTCTCCCTTCCTCCCTGGGCCAGGGGTTGTGCTGTCCCCTCTGATGTCTGTGTCCCCCCCCCCCCTCCTTGCAGGGTCCTGGGCCCAGTTTGTGCTGACTCAGCCCCCATCTGTGTCGGGGTCTCCGGGACAGAAGGCCGTCATCTCCTGCACCCGCAGCAGCGGCAACATTGGAGGCAACTATGTGCACTGGTACCAGCAGCGCCCGGGCAGGGCCCCCACCATGGTGATCTACAAAGATAACCAAAGACCCTCGGGGGTCCCGGATCGGTTCTCTGGCTCCATCGACAGCTCCTCCAACGCCGCCCACCTGACCATCTCAGGGCTGCAGCCCGAGGACGAGGCCGACTACTACTGTCAGTCCTATGGTGGTGGCTATAAGCACACAGGGCTCCAGGCTCACGAGGAAGTGAGACAAAAACTCCCCAGAGCCTGGGTCCTGGGGCTGCCTTCACCTGGTCCACTAGGGGGTGCTCTCTGCTGCCTCCTGCTGGAAAGTCTGTGTTGAGGCTGGAGGCTCTGAGTTTCTCTGTGTTGTTCAGGTCTCCCACCTGACTTGATGGATGCGTCCTGTGTCCTGTGCAGTCACTCCCTGGGGGCGGGCTAGTTCAGAACAGGGTTTCTGAGCCTCTGCAAAACTGACAATGGGGTGGGGGCGAGGCCTGTAGAGGGGGCTGCTCTGCGCGTGCAGGGCATCTGGAAGCTTCCTGTGGGCTCCACACAGAAGATGCAGTAGCTCCTCTTCTCTAGGTTCTCACTTAGGAAAACACCTCCTGGCATTTCCAAATAGCCCCTGAGGGTGCCAAATCACCCTAGTTTGAGAACCACCTTGTTAAAAGCACATGTTCTCAGCTATTAGGCAGCCTTTGACCTTCAGGCCTGTTCATGCCCATCAACTGGATGGAGACTAGATGTGGCATCTACCTGTGCCTCTGTGTTCCCACCTGTCAGACCAAACAGAGACACAAACTCACCTGAGGTCAGAGAGCTGTGACCCAGTCACGTGCAATCTCTTCTCATCCAGAGCGTGGCACGCATTTCTGGCCAAACTAGGAGCACACTTAATAGTTAAAACTTACCCAATGCACATCCATATACCAGCTCCATCCTCCTTTATTCTCTCGGGGAGGAGTTCACACATGAGATAAAGGATGAATGAATCCATGACCAGGCCTCCCACCTGCGAGTCTCCGTGTTTGTGGGGTCCCAAGAGCAGACAGGAGGGGCAGGCTGGTGAGGAGCCAACAATGAGGGCGGAGCCAGGGCGCCCTCCTTGGGCACAGCCCTGTGAGTCCTAGTAACCAGAGGAAGGTGTCCCTGGTCTGTGACGTCGGACATGAGGGTCAATGTGCACTGACTTTTGCACCATCTTCACTGGAGGGAAGACCTAATCAATCTGTCCTTTGTGTCCATGATGGCTCCTCCCACAAACAGGACTCCTCCTGGGAGTGAGGCGCTGCAGGGAGGCTCCAGTGCATCAGAGTCACAGGCCCTGGGACCAGGCCAGGATGTGTGGACAGAGACAGTCCCCTCTGAGCTGCAGGTGCAGCTGGGCTCTCAGGGCTTTGGGCCAAGGGCAGATGTGTGCTGCCACCAGCAGGGGGCGCTGTGGGACCGCCCTGTGGTCTCAATGCAGCTGCACATTAAGGACCTTAACTAATAGGAGCCTGGGCCTGTGGCTGGGCCTTGTGCTCAGGATGAGCTGTCTCAGCAGGTGCTTCCTCCCAGGGACCCCCAAGGGGTGAGCCCACCTCCATATTCCTCAGTCCGGGGTGTGAGCTGAGCTCCAGCCCCAGGACCCAGGAAGGGGCTGGGCAATCCCTGGAGGGACTCTCATTTGCATGGCAGCCCCTCCTCTGGCAGAGGGTGGGGGAGAAAAGGAGGCCTGGGCAGCCCAGCCCCACTGTGGGCTCAGGGCTGTGAGCACCATGGCCTGGACTCCTCTGCTCCTCGCGCTCCTCTCTCACTGCACAGGTAGGGGCAGGCCTGGGACCAGGCTTCTTCCCTTCCTGCTCAGGCTCCTGGGAAACGTCCCCTGGTCCCTGCCCATCACTGACAAGTGTCTGTGTCTGCAGGGTCCCTCTCCCAGCCTGTGCTGACTCAGCGCCCTCTGTCTCTGCATCTCCGGGAGCCTCAGCCAGGCTCACCTGCACCCTGAGTGGTGTTTCCGATATAAGTGATAACTGGATACTCTGGTACCAGCAGCAGCCAGGGAGCCGTCCCCAGTTTCTCCTGGAATATAAATCAGACTCAGATAAGGACCAGGGCTCTGGGGTCCCCAGCCGCTTCTCTGGATCCAAAGACGCCTCGGCCAATGCGGGGCTGCAGCCTGAGGATGAGGCTGACTATTTCTGCGCTGCAACTCATGGCAGTGGGAGCAGCTTTCGTTACACACAGCGTCTCAGATGATGAGGAATTGAGACCAAAACCCCTGGGCCCAGAGGTGAGGGCTGCCTGCATTTAGGGTGTCAATCACAGAGCCCACCCAGCGTCCCCTCATCAGCAAGAGGCCCGCCCGTCCCCCAGGGAGTGACAAAGGTTCAGGAGCCTGTGCCGGGGCCAGAAGCCGAGACCAGCGTATGTTCCTATCAGCTCACATCCTGTGTCTGCAACTGCACATGGTCACCCAGACAGCCATGCTCCCCGCAGATTAATGTCATGTGTGTGAAACCTGTGTCACCACTGACCCATCATGTCTGATATGTTAGTGTTCACCCTGGTCATGGGCACAACCTTCTCCTTCTCTGAACAAACCCACAGATGTTTGGTCACAACCAGCACAGGCTCTTAGTGACACCCTCCCTCCCCCTCTACCCTTCTCTGCTGCTGCCTCCCTCACCTCCTCCTCTCCTTCGGGCTTCTCAGGTCTTGGTCAGGGGTCATCCTCACATGAGGGATTAAGAGAAAAGTGAAGGGTTCCTGCTGTGGTTTCCATTCAGTGAGGATTTTATGGTTTCTGTATTCAACTGCACAGACATTCACCACATCTGCACACACAGCACATTCTCACATTTGTCACTAAAATAGGAGAATGAGTCAGAAAGTACGGAAGGGAAAGATTTATTTAAATATAATAAATTTTTAGGAGAACTAAGAAAATCCTACAAGAAACACAGGACACAGAAATGCAGATAAAAAGTCAGGTGCTTGCCGAGCCGGTTTGGCTCAGTGGATGGAGCGTCGGCCTGCGGACTCAGGGGTCCCGGGTTCGATTCCGGTCAGGGGCATGTGCCTTGGTTGCGGGCACATCCCCGGTGGGGGGCGTGCAGGAGGCAGCTGATCGATCTCTCTCATCGATGTTTCTAACTCTCTGTCCCTCTTCCTTCTTCTCTGTGGGGAATCGATGGAATATATTTTAAAAAAAAAAGTCAGTTGCTTAAATGAAGGAGCGGGACACCTTCCATTGGCCAATGTGAGGCCTATAGAAGCCATGATGTGTCTGAGTCCATCGCATCAGATCTCTGTGAACCTGCACATGCATCTCATGACGTGAAAGGTCTGGTGGAAAGTCCTCCTTTGAACTTGACCCTGAGTGTGTTCCCAGGAAATTCCCTGAATAGCCCTGTGAGTCCCAGTAACCAGAGGAAGGTGTCTCTGGTCTGTGACGTCTGACATGAGGGTCACTGTGCACTGACTTTTGCACCATCTTCACTGGAGGGGAGACCTAATCAATCTGTCCTTTGTGTCCATGATGGCTCCTCCCACAAACGGGACTCCTCCTGGGCGTGAGGCTCTGCAGGGAGGCTCCAGTGCATCAGAGTCACAGGACCTGGGACCAGGCCAGGATGTGTGGACAGAGACAGTCCCCTCTGAGCTGCAGGTGCAGCTGGGCTCTCAGGGCTTTGTGCCAAGGGCAGGTGTGTGCTGCCTCCAGCAGGGGGCGCTGTGGGACTGCCCAGTGGTCCCAGTGCAGCTGCACATTAAGGACCTTAACTAATAGGCGCCTGGGCCTGTGGCTGGGCCCTGTGCTCAGTGATGTGCTATCTCAGCAGGTGTTTCCTCCCAGGGCCCGCAAGGGGTGAGCCCACCTCCATGCTCCTCAGTCTAGCTGAGCTCAGCCCCAGAGCCCAGGGAGGGGCTGGGCAGTCCCTGGAGGGACTCCCATTTGCATGGCAGCCCCTCCTCTGGCAGATGGTGAGGGAGAAAAGGAGGCCTGGGCAGCCCAGCCCCACTGTGGGCTCAGGGCTGTGAGCACCATGGCCTGGACTCCTCTGCTCCTCGCGCTTCTCTCTCACTGCACAGGTAGGGACAGGCCCGGGACCAGGCTTCTTCCCTTCCTGCTCAGTCTCCTGGGAACCGTCCCCTGGTCCCTGCCCATCACTGACAAGTGTCTGTGTCTGCAGGGTCCCTCTCCCAGCCTGTGCTGACTCAGCCACCCTCCCTCTCTGCATCTCCGGGAGCCTCAGCCACATTCACCTGCACCTTGAAAGGTGGTTCCAATGTTGGCGTCTATAACATAATCTGGTACCAACAGAAGCCTGGGAGCCCTCCCCGGTATCTCCTGAGATATAAATCAGACTCTGACAAACACCAGGGCTCCGGGGTCCCCAACCGCTTCTCTGGATCCAAAGACACCTCAGCCAATGTGGGGTTCCTGACCATCGCGGGGCTGCAGCCTGAGGACGATGCTGAGTATTTCTGTGCTGCAGAACATGGCAGTGGGAGCGACTATGCTTGCACACAGTGTCCCATATGATGAGGAAGTGAGAACAAAACCCCTGGGCCCAGAGGTGGTGCTTCTGAGCCTCCATTAGGGAGAAGTTTATGTGGAGGCCTCTGCCTGGAGATGGTGATGGACCCACAATTAAAGGACCAGTCCCACAAGGTGCCATTCACAGGTGAAGGGTCCAAAGTATCATATAACTTCTTGGCGATACAGCAAAGGTTCCCAGGAACCCTCCCTTGGGTTTGATGAATTTGCAAACTCTACCTAAGCCCACTCCCCTTCAAGTGAATGGGGGGCCAGGTGTGAGGCTTCCAAGCTTCTGATCCTCCCTGGTCTCTCCAGTGGCCCATCCTCACCCAGGACTCACACAGCGTCCCCTCATCAGCAAAGGCCCGCCAGTCCCCCAGGGAGTGACAAGGGTTCAGGAGCCTGTGCCAGGGCCAGGGGCCGAGACCAGCGTATATTTCCTATCAGCTCACATCCTGTGTTTGCAACTGCACATGGTCACCCGGACAGCCATGCTCCTCACCTATTAATGTCATGTGTGTGAACCCTGTGTCACTACTGACCCATCATGTGTGATATGTTAGTGTCCACCCTGGTCATAGACACAACCTTCTTCTTCTCTGATCAAACCACAGAAGGTTGGTCACAACCAGCACAGACTCTCAATGACACCCTCCCTCCTTCCCCCTCTTCCCTCCTCTGCTGACTCCCTCAGCTCCTCCTCCCCCTTGGGCTCCACAGGTCCTAGGTCAGGGTTCATCCTTATGTGCGGGTTTCACGGAAAAGTGACAAGTTCCTGCTGAGGTATCCTATCAGTGAGGATGAGATGGTTTCTGCGGTCAACTGCCCAGACATTCACCACATCTGTACACACAGCACATTCTCACATTTGTCACTAAAATAGGACAATGAGTCAGAAAGTACAGTAGGTAAAGTTTTATATAAACATAAAAAATTTTAGATCAAATAAGGGAATCCTAGCAAGAAACACAGGACACAGTAATGCAGATCACCACACACGTGATAAAAAGTCAAATGAAATGAATGAGCTGTGACACCTTCCACTGGCCATGTGAGGCCTGCAGAAGCCATGATGTATCTGAGTCCATTGCATCAGATCTCCATGAACCTGCACATGCATCTCATGACCTGAAAGGTCTGGTGGAAAGTCCTCCTTTGAACTTGACCCTGAGTGTGTTTCCGGGAAATTCCCTGAACAGCCCTGTGAGTCCCAGTAACCAGAGGAAGGTGTCCCTGGTCTGTGACGTCGGACATGAGGGTCAATGTGCACTGACTTTTGCACCATCTTCACTGGAGGGGAGACCTAATCAATCTGTCCTTTGTGTCCATGATGGCTCCTCCCACAGAAGGGACTCCTCCTGGGAGCGAGGCCCTTCAGGGAGGCTCCAGTGCATCAGAGTCACAGGACCTGGGACCAGGCCAGGATGTGTGGACAGAGACAGTCCCCTTTGAGCTGCAGGTCCAGCTGGGCTCTCAGCTCAAGACCAAGGGCAGGTGTGTTCTACCACCAGCAGGGGGCGCTGTGGGACTGCCCTGTGGTCCCAATGCAGCTGCACATTAAGGACCTGAACTTATAGGAGCCTGGGCCTGTGGCTGGGCCCTGTGCTCAGTGATGTGCTATCTCAGCAGGTGCTTCCTCCCAGGGCCCCCAAGGGGTGAGCCCACCTCCATGCTCCTCAATGTGGGGTGTGAGCTGAGCTCCAGCCCCAGGGCACAGGGAGGGGCTGGGCAGTTCCTGGAGGGACCCCCATTTGCATGGCAGCCCCTCCTCTGGCAGAGGGTGGGGAGAAAAGGAGGCCTGGGCAGCCCAGCCCCACTGTGGGCTCAGGGCTGTGAGCACCATGGCCTGGACTCCTCTGCTCCTCGCGCTCCTCTCTCACTGCACAGGTAGGGACAGGCCTGGGACCAGGCTTCTTCCCTTCCTGCTCAGTCTCCTGGGAACCTTCCCCTGGTCCCTGCCCATCACTGACAAGTGTCTGTGTCTGCAGGGTCCCTCTCCCAGGTTGTGGTGACTCAGCCGCCCTCCCTCTCTGCATCTCTGGGACCACAGCCAGACTCACCTGCACCCTGAGTGGTATTACTTATCCTATCAGTGATTACTGGATATACTGGCACCAGCAGAAGCCAGGGAGACCTCCCCGGTACCTCCTGTTCTACCACACAGACTCAGATAAGGGCCAGGGCTCCGGGGTCCCCAGCCGCTTCTCTGGATCCAATGACGCCTTGGCCAAAGCCGGGCTCCTGACTATCTCAGGGCTGTAGCCTGAGGATGAGGCTGACTATTACTGTAATATACCCGTTGGCAGTGGGAGCAACTACCGTTACGCACAGTGTCCCATATGACGAGGAAGTGAGCCAAAAACCCTTGGGCCCAGAGGTGGTGCCTCTGAGCCTCCCTTCACCGAGAAGCTTCTGAGATGGCCTCTGCTGGAGATGGTGTCGGACGGACTGTTAAAGCGCCAGTCCCACAAGGTGCCAATCACAGGTTGGAGGGGCCAAGAATCACACAACCTCTTGGCGATACAGCAAATGTTCCCAGGATCCCTCCCTTGTGTTCAGTGAATTTGCAAACTCTACCTGAGCCCTCTCTTCTTCAAGCGCATGGGGGCAGGTGAGGGGCTTCCAAGCTTCTAATCCTCCCCGGTCTCTCCAGTGGCCCGACCTCACCCAGGAGCCCACCCAGCGTCCCCTCATCAGCAAAAGGCCCACCCGTCCCCGAGGGAGTGACAACGTTCAGGAGCCTGTGCCAGGGCCAGGGGCCGAGACCAGCGTATATTTCCTATCGTCTCACATCCTGTGTCTGCACCTGCACATGGTCACCCAGACAGCCATGCTCCCCACAGATTAATGTCATGTGTGTGAACCCTGTGTCACTACTGACCCATCATGTCTGATATGTTAGTGTTCACCCTGGTCATGGGCACAACCTTCTCCTTCTCTGATCAAACCCACAGAAGGTTGGTCACAACCAGCACAGACTCTCAGTGACACCCTCCCTCCCGCTCTTCCCTCCTCTGCTGCTGCCTCCCTCACCTCCTCCTCTTCCTCGGGCTCCTCAGCTCTTAACTTCATCCTCACGTGAGGATTTCAGAAAAAAGGGACAAGTTCCTGCTGTCATTGAAAAATTAAGAAATATTTAAGGTAAAACAGAAAGAAGAAGCCCTAACCGGTTTGGCTCAGTGGATAGAGCATCAGTCTGCGGACTCAAGGGTCCTGGGTTTGATTCCGGTCAAGGGCATGTACCTTGGTTACGGGCACATCCCCAGTGAGGAGTGTGCAGGAGGCAGCTGATCGATGTTTCTCTCTTATCGATGTTTCTAACTCTCTCTCCCTCTCCCATCCACTTTCCCTAAACATCAATGGGAACATACCCTCGGGCGAGGATCAACAAACACACAAAAATCTGAGTCCCGTTGGAAGTGGTGGCAGCTCTGGCCACACAGGCTTTTAAATCCCTGTGACCAGCCAGCGGCCAGGGCAGAGGACAGGAAGTCAGAGCCATGGGACAGGCCAGAGCGTGACTGAGGCAGGAGGGGCAGGAGCCGCGGGGCCCTCTAGGGGCTGAGGGAGGCCCCATGTGGGAAGATCAGGCACCACCCAACCCGGGACTGAGCTCTGTGCTCACAGAGGGACATGCAGACCCAGAGGCTTCTGAGCAGAAGCTCCTGCTCCCATCTCCCATCTGGGGCTGCCCAGCAGCGGCCTCTCCCAGGCTGCTCCCAGGGGACGGTGGGACCAGCTGGCCGCCTCCTGCAACCACAGAGGGAGCCCAGGACCTTATTACTGTGCAGGGAGAGGGGTGGCCCAAAGGAAGTGGGGCCAGACCTCCACGACCAGCCCTTTATTGGGCAAGGCTGCCAGGGGGGGCGCAGGGCTGCCTGAGTCCACCCTCTGCCCAGCTGTGTGCCCCTGGCCTGCACCCTCTCCTCCTCCTGCTTCACTTTCACTCCCCAAGGGCTGACTTGCGCCCTGTGTCCCCCAGGGGGTGCTGTGGTAGAAGCCCCTGCTGGCTGCTCCCTCAGGGGGAATAAGGCCCCATCTCAGGCTTTTCTCTCTGGTGGGACCAAGGCCAAGTGTGAAGGAGGAGCTGAGCAGCCTGCAGACAGGGGGAGATTTGCATGGAGCCTCCCCCTGGGGATCAGGGCTCATAAGAAGGTGAGGGCTCAGGCTGGCTGTGCGGCTCAGGGAGCAGAGTGTGGGGGCCTGTGCACCATGGATTGGGCTCCCCTTCTCCTCACCCTCCTGGCTCACTGCACAGGTGGTGCCTGAGGGGGGTCTGGGTGGGCACCTGACTGTCACCCGGGAGCATGACCTCTCCCTCCCTCCTGGGCCTGGGGTCTGTGCTGTCCCCTCTGATGTCTGTGTCGTCCCCTCCTTGCAGGGTGGTCCTGGGCCCAGTTTGTGCTGACTCAGCCCCCATCTGTGTCGGGGTCTCCGGGACAGAAGGCCGTCATCTCCTGCACCCGCAGCAGCGGCAACATTGGAGGCAGCTATGTGCACTGGTACCAGCAGCGCCCGGGCAGGGCCCCCACCATGGTGATCTACAGAGATGATGAAAGACCCTCGGGGGTCCCCGATCGGTTCTCTGGCTCCATTGACAGCTCCTCCAACGCTGCCCACCTGACCATCTCGGGGCTACAGCCCGAGGACGAGGCTGACTATTACTGTCAGTCTGGTTATGAGCACAGTGATTCAGGCCCATGGGGAAGTGATACAAAAACTCCTCAGAGCCTGCTGTCCTGGGCTGCACTCCTCCCACACCCACCAGGAGCGGGCTCTCTCCTGTCTCTGCTGCCATGCTAGAGAGTGAATTTTCATGAGTTCCTCTATTTTAGTTCCATAATGTGAACATGTCCTTCCATGTGTTGATGGGCTGTCTTCTGATGGCTTTGCGCTCACTTCACGGAGCCGAGTTAGTGAGAACGGGGTTTCTGAGCCCTCACTCCTGTGGGGGAAGCTGTCAGGTGCATGTGGGGCGTCTAGAAACATCCTTTGTGCTCCCCGCCTCAGGATCCAGTAGCGCCCTCTTCTCTAAGCCATGGCGGACACGTACCCCTGCAGACATCTCCCAGTGACCCCCGGGGCAGGGGAACCACCCGGGTCTGAGAACCGCCAAGTGCTCAGCGACTAGTAGGCTGTTGGCTTTGACTCCTGTTCACGCCATTGAGCTGGACAAAGGGGACGAGCTGGCATCTCTCTGTGCTCTGTCCTCCCATCTGTCAGACAAACAACCACACCGAACTCGCGTGAGGTCAGAGAACCCGGGACCCCACTACATGGACTCTCCTCTGACCAGAGTGTGGAGCACACTTTCTGTCCAGACCAGGTGTGCAGTTAATGTTCAACCTTTAACAAAGCCCATGAACCTATAAGAGACCTCCCTTCACTGCTTCCCTCCGTGAGGGGTTTTTCACGCGTGGGATGCAAAGAGGAAGAAAAGCATGACCAAGTCCTACATTCTCTCCGTTCCCATTGCAGACGGGTATGAGGCCCAAAGAACAGCAGCTCAGGTGAGTGCAGGCCAACCAACCCCTTGAGCCTGGAACAGCCTGACTCCATCCAGTCTCCTTCTTCTATGCAGGACGGGGGCAAATTCCCACTCAGGGCAGGTTCTGATGGCTCACCCCACAGTCTGTGAACAGATAGAGTTGCTGCCCGGAAGCTTGCCTGCTCAGGGAAAAGCACTTTGAAGGACGGGCTAAGGCAGTGGTTCTCAACCCTCTGGCCCTTTCAATACCGTTCCTCATGTTGTGACCCAACCATAAAATTATTTTCGTTGCTACTTCATAACTGTCATGTTGCTACTGTTATGAATCATGTAAATATCTGATATGCAGGATGGTCTTAGGCGACCCCTGTGAAAGGGTCGTTCGGCCCCCAAAGGGGTCGCGACCCACAGGTTGAGAACCACTTGGCTAAGGTGTGGCAATGAGGAGGCAGCATAGAGATGAGGCCTTGATTGGTTCCCCTTGTTGGGGTCGGGGTGGGGTCTCTGTGGACAAGGTGTGAACAAGGCTGGTTCCTCTCTGGGCTCCTGGCCTCTCCTCTCTCACCTGGAGGAATCCCCGCCTGGGGCAGCAGGGGGCGCTGCAGGACAGCTCTGGAGAGGATCTGCTGGGAATTCTCTCAGGGGCAAACCCAGCCACCTGTTCCTAGTCTGGGTTCCTCTGCCAGGCGCCCCCTGTGACCTTAGGAAGTCCCAGACCAGGTGGGTCTCAGCCGCCTCCCTTCACAGGACCCCAAAGAGCCAATGCCATCGGGATAAACAAAGAACAAAGCTAGAGCTGTCATTCACAAATTACACTGACTTCAAATTACACTACACGGCAACGATCATCAGAACAACATGGTATTAACCAAAAAAGAAAAGAAAAGAAACAGATACACAGACCAAGGGAACAGAGCGGAGAGCCCAGAATAATCAACGCACATGTTTATGGGCAAATGGTTCTTGACAAAGGAGCAAAACACATACAAAAGAGAAAAGAAAGCCTCTCCCGTCAATAGTGCTGGGAAAACGGGAAAGCCACAGGCCAGAGGATGAAGCCAGATTACCGCTGTCCTCATGTTCAAAGATGACCTCAAACAGACCTAAAATAAAGCCCAAAACAATAAACTACATAGAACAAAACATAGATGCTAAGCTTATGGATCTCAGAGAAGATTTTATTAATTCAACCCATACGCAAGGGAAGGAAAGGCAAAAATATAAGACTGGGCTACATCAAACTAAAAAGCTTCTGCACAGGAAGAGACACCCCCAAAAGAGCTGACTGAAGCTTTAAAAAACAAAACAACACCATTCATAGTTATATAACTGAGAAATGCTATAGGGTGCGTCTGAGAAAAATAAAGTGTTAAACATGGGAAGCTATAAAACATTGCAAGAGAAAGGAAAGAAAACTCGAATAAATAAACAGGTATTCCTAATTTGTGGATAGAAACACTGAATTTCTTTACAATATTGATTCTTCTTAAATGTACTGATCAAGAGCTGGTGCCCACCACTTCCTGATACAAAAACATGAAAATAACACAAGATATTATTCACAAATAAAGACATAAAATCTCTGAAGATACTATTAGAAAATAGAGTTCAGTAATATATAAGAAGAAGTATACACCGACAATGTATTAAAATCAAAGTACCTGGAAAACAAACCATGGCTGTGTGGATAGAGGCAATGACCTGGTGAGTTGAACTCACCAGCTGGGCTCTCTGGGTTTTGGTCCATGAGAAGGTGTGTGTCCTGTGACCAGCAGGAGGCGCTGTGGGCCTTCCACCAGCTGCTCAGTGAGGACCATTCACTACCCTCGGCCAGCAGTTGGGCCCTGATCTCACTGATGGGGAATTAGCCGCTGTGTCTTCTGTGGCTTAAAAAAGTCAGCTGAGTGGGGACCTGTGTGTGGTCTCAGCAGGTGCTTCCTCCCAGGGCCCCCAAGGGGTGAGCCCACCTCCAGGCCCCTCAGTCTGGGGTGTGAGCTGAGCTCCAGCCCCAGGGCCCAGGGAGGGGCTGGGCAGTCCCTGGAGGAACTCCATTTGCATGGCGGCCCCTCCTCTGGCAGAGGGTGGGGGAGAAAAGGAGGCCTGGGCAGCCCAGCCCCACTGTGGGCTCAGGGCTGTGAGCACCATGGCCTGGACTCCTCTGCTCCTCGTGCTCCTCTCTCACTGCACAGGTAGGGACAGGTCTGGGGACCAGGCTTCTTCCCTTCCTGCTCAGTGTCCTGGGAAATGTCCCCTGGTCCCTGCTCATCACTGACAAGTGTCTGTATCTGCAGGGTCACTCTCCCAGCCTGTGCTGACTCAGCCGCCCTCCCTCTCTGCATCTCTGGGAGCCACAGCCAGACTCACCTGCACCCTGAGCAGTGGCTTCAGTGTTGGCAGCTATAACATATACTGGTACCAGCAGAAGCCAGGGAGCCCTCCCCGGTACCTCCTGTACCAAGGCTCAAGTACAGGTTTGGGACCTGGGGTCCCCAGCCGCTTCTCTGGATCCAAAGACTCCTCGGCCAATGCGGGGCTCCTGCTCATCTCGGGGTTGCAGCCTGAGGATGAGGCCGACTATTACTGTGCCATATACTATAGCAGTGGGAGCAGCTACACTTACACACAGTGTCTCAGATGACGAGGAAGTGAGACCAAAACCCTTGGGCCCAGAGGTGCTAGCTCTGAGCCTCCCTTCAGAGAGGAGCGTCTGTTGAGGCCTCTGCCTGGAGACTGTGTCGGACCCACAGTTAAAGGGCCAGTCCCACATGGTGCCAATCACAGGTGGTGGGTCCCAACTATCACACAACTTCTTGGCGATACAGCTAAGGTTCTCACAATTCCTCCCTTGGGTCTAATGAATTTGCAAACTGCACCTAAGCCCTCTTTCCTACAAGTGAATGGGGGCAGGTCTGAGGCTTCCCAGCTTCTAATCCTCCCTGGTCTCTCCAGTGGCCCGTCCTCACCCAGGAGCCCACCCTACGTCCCCTCATCAACAAAAGGCCTGCCCGTCCCCCAGGGAGTGACAAGTGTTTCAGGAGCCTGTGCCGGGGCCAGGGGCGGAGACCAGCATGTATTTCTTATCAGCTCACATCCTGTGTCTGCACCTGCACATGGTCACCCAGACAGCCATGCTCCCCACAGATTAATGTCATGTGTGTGAACCCTGTGTCACTACTGACCCATCATGTCTGATATGTTAGTGTCCACCCTGGTCATGGACACGACCTTCTCCTTCTCTGATCAAACCCACAGAAGGTTGGTCACAACCAGCACAGACTCTCAGTGACACCCTCCCTCCCGCTCTTCCCTCCTCTGCTGCTGCCTCCCTCACCTCCTCCTCTCCCTCTGGTTCTTCAGGTCTTATCTCCATCCTCACATGAAGGTTTCAGGGAAAAGTGACAAGTTCCTGCTGTGTTTTCCATTCACTGAGGATGTGATGGTTTCTGTGTTCACCTGCCCAGACGGTCACACACATCTGCACACATATCACAATCTCACATTTGTCACTAAAATAGGACAATGAGTCAGACAATACAGTAGGTAAAGTTTTATTTAAATCTAGAGACCTGATGGATGAAATTTGTGCACTGGATGGGGGTGTCCCTCAGCCCAGCGTGCCCCCTGTCACAGTCCGGGTGCCCTCACAAAATGTCCTACTGATGGCTTAGACCCATTCCCCACAGAGAGCAGGCCTACGCCACAGTCTGGCTTCCCTCTGCCAGAGGTGACCGGCTGATCAGGGGAAGGAACCACCCCATTTATCCCACTGTTGCTGCCACTGCCGGTCACCACAGCAGACAAGGTGTTTTCATCAACACGGACTAGTCCCTTCATCACGAAAAAATGACAACTTTCTTTAGGCATTTTCACGATGTCTCTTTCACAGGATATGACCTTTCTTTCTTTCTCTCTTTCTCTCTTTCTCTCTTTCCCTCTTTCTTTCTTTCTTTCTTTCTTTCTTTCTTTCTTTCTTTCTTTCTTTCTTTCTTTCTTTCTTTCTTTCTTTCTCTTTTTATCTTCACGCAAGGATATTATTCCATTGATTTTTAGAGAGTGTGGAACAGAAAGAGAAAGACAGAGGGGAACATCACTGTGAGAGGGACACTTCGATTGCTTGCCTCTTGCATGAGCCGTGACCTGGGTCCCGGCCAGGGAGGAGCCTGCAACCAAGGTACATGCCCTTTATCGGAATCGAACCCGGACCCGGCAGTCCAGAGGCAAGGCTCTATCCACTGAGTCAAACCAGCTCGGGCAGGATATGACATTTCTTAGCTCCTCCAGCAGTAGACCTTCAATTTTTCCTTCAGGAATGAGGTGAAAAAACCCTAGATCACCTTCTTGGATTCTTATTACCCAAGGTACCAAGAACACTGCGAGTGGTGTACACGGAGCTTAGCCAATGAGCAGTCAAAAAAGATTTTTCCACTGCAGCTCATGCACAGATGTGGGACTGCTGGTGCCTAAATCCCAATGTCAGTGTTTGCTCCGGGCCTCACCTGATCACGCAGCCTCCTTCTGAACACTCGTGACTGTTATGGCATCCGGGCTAATTAGCTTAGCACCTCTTTATATATATAGATATAAAGAAATGTTAGGACACCTGAGAAAATCCTAACAATAAAAAAATGACAGAGATATGCAGATAACCACACACGTGATAAAAAGGCAGTTCCTAAATGAAGGAACTGTGACACCTTCCACTGGCCAATGTGAGGCCTGCAGAAGCCATGATGTGTCTGAGTCCATCGCATCAGAGCTCCATGAACCTGCACATGCATCTCATGACGTGAAAGGTCTGGTGGAAAGTCCTCCTTTGAACTTGCCCCTGAGTGTGTTCCCGGGAAATTCCCTGAACAGCCCTGTGAGTCCCAGTAACCAGAGGAAGGTGTCCCTGGTCTGTGACGTTGGACATGAGGGTCACTGTGCACTGACTTTTGCACCATCTTCACTGGAGGGGAGACCTAATTAATCTGTCCTGTGTGTCCATGATGGCTCCTCCCACAGACGGGACTCCTCCTGGGAGTGAGGCGCTGCAGGGAGGCTCCAGTGCATCAGAGTCACAGGACCTGGGACCAGGCCAGGATGTGTGGCCAGAGACAGTCCCCTCTGAGCTGCAGGACCAGCTGGGCCCTCAGGGCTTTGGGCCAAGGGCAGGTGTGTGCTGCCACCAGCAGAGGGTGCTGTGGGACCGACCTGGTGTCCGAGTGTAGCTGCACTTTCAGGACCTTAACTAATAGGAGCCTGGGCCTGTGGCTGGGCCCTGTGCTCAGTGATGTGCTATCTCAGCAGGTGCTTCCTCCCAGGGCCCCCAAGGGGTGAGCCCACCTCCATGCTCCTCAGTCTGGGGTGTGAGCTGAGCTCCAGCCCCGGGGCCCCGGGAGGGGCTGGGCAGTCCCTGGAGGGACCCCCATTTGCATGGCAGCCCCTCCTCTGGCAGAGGGTGGGGGAGAAAAGGAGGCCTGGGCAGCCCAGCCCCACTGTGGGCTCAGGGCTGTGAGCACCATGGCCTGGACTCCTCTGCTCCTCGTGCTCCTCTCTCACTGCACAGGTAGGGACAGGCCTGGGACCAGGCTTCTTCCCTTCCTGCTCAGGCTCCTGGGAACCTTCCCCTGGTCCCTGCCCATCACTGACAAGTGTCTGTGTCTGCAGGGTCCCTCTCCCAGCCTGTGCTGACTCAGCCGCCCTCCCTCTCTGCATCTCTGGGAGCCTCAGCCAGACTCACCTGCACCCTGAGCAGTGGCTTTAATGTTGGTGGTTACTGGATATCCTGGTACCAGCAGAAGCCAGGGAGCCCTCCCCGGTACCTCCTGGCCTACTACTCAGACTCAAATAAGAACCAGGGCTCCGGCGTCCCCAGCCGCTTCTCTGGATCCAAAGATGCCTCGGCCAATGCAGGGCTCCTGACCGTCTCGGAGCTGCAGCCTGAGGACGAGGCTGACTATTACTGTGCTACATATCATGGCAGTGGGAGCAGTTCTCATTACTCACAGTGTCCCATATGACGAGGAAGTGAGACCAAAACCCGTGGACCCAGAGGTGATGACTGCCCATGGGTGTCAATCACAGGAGCCCAGGCAGAGTCTACTATTTAGAGCAAAAGACTGCCCATCCCTCAAGGAGTGACAAGGGTTCAGGAACCCTGGGCCGAAGTCACGGACGGAGACCAGCGTATGTTTCCTATCATCTCAAATCCTGTGTGCGCACCTGCACATGGTTTACCAGACACCTATGGTCCCCCTCAGATTAATGTCATGTGTGTGAACCCTGGGTCACTACTGACCCATCATATCTGATATGTTCATGTTCACTTTGGTCATACACACAACCATTTCCTTCCCTAAACAAACCACAGAAGGTTGGTCACAAACAGCTCAGACTCTCAGTGACACCCTCCCTCTTCCTCTTCCCTCCTCTGCTGCTGCCTCACTCACCCCCTCCTCTCCCTCGGGCTCCTCAGCTCTTAACTCCATAGTCACGTGAGTGTTTCAGAGAAGAGTGACAAGTTTCTGCTGTAATTGAAAAATTAAGAAATATTTAAGGTGAAAATAAAAATAAAAGAAGTAACATTTCCTGGAATAATCTGCTCTTTTAACTCCCTGTCCATCCTAAATAGAGGGTTTCTCAGGCAACAGCTCACTTCTCCAGCATCATTCCGTTTGCTTCTTATTTATTTACTGAATTATTCCCCTATAAGGTATCCGTGTCTACAGCACACTGACAATATTAATATTAGTCACATGTGCCCCTAGCTGGTGTTGCTCAGTGGATAGAGTACAGAACTGCAAGGCCGAAGGGGCCTGGGTTCGATTCCAGTCAAGGGCATGTATCTCGGTTTCAGGCTCCACTTTAGCCCAGGTCCTGGTCAGGGCACATGCAGGAGGCAACCAACCCAAGTGTCTCTCCCTCTCCCTTCCACTCTCCCTAAACATCAATGGGAACATACCCGCGGGCGAGGATCAACAAACACACACAAATCTGAGTCCCATTGGAAGTGGTGGCAGCTCTGGCCACACAGGCTTTTAAATCCCTGTGACCAGCCCGCGGCCAGGGCAGAGGACAGGAAGTCAGAGCCATGGGACAGGCCAGAGTGTGACCGTGTCTGGAGGGGCAGGAGCCGGGGGGCCATCTAGGGGCTGAGGGAGGCCCCATGCGGGAAGGTCAGGCCCTGCCCAGCCCAGGACTGAGCTCTGTGCTCACAGAGGGACATGCGGGCCCAGAGGCTTCTGAGTAGAAGCTCCTGCTCCCACCTCCCGACAGGGGCTTCCCAGCAGCGGCCTCTCCCAGGCTGCACCCAGGGGACAGTGGGACCAGCTGTCCGCCTCCTCCAACCACAGAGGGAGCCCAGGGCCTTATTACTGCGCAGGGAGAGGGGCGGCCTGAAGGAAGTGGGGCCAGACCTCCACGACCAGCCCTTTCCTGGGCAAGGCTGCCAGGGGGGCACAGGGCTGCCCGAGTCCACCCTTTGCCCAGCTGTGTGCCCCTGGCCTGCACCCTCTCCTCCCCCTGCTTCCCTTTCACTCCCCAAGGGCTGACCTGCGCCCTGTGTCCCCCAGGGGGCGCTGTGATAGAAGCCCCTGCTGGCTGCTCCCCAGTAGCTCAGCTGTGCCCCCTCCCCGCCCCGGCCCCAGCCTCAGGCAGGTCTTCTGTGGGAATAAGGCCCCATCTCAGGCTTTTCTCTCTGGTGGAACCAAGGCCAAGTTGAAGGAGGAGCTGAGCAGCCTGCAGACAGGGGGAGATTTGCATGGAGCCTCCCCCTGGGGATCAGGGCTCATAAGAAGGTGAGGGCTCAGGCTGGCTGTGCGGCTCAGGGAGCAGAGTGTGGGGGCCTGTGCACCATGGATTGGGCTCCCCTTCTCCTCGCCCTCCTGGCTCACTGCACAGGTGGTGCCTGAGAGGGTGTGTGTGGGAGGGCCCCTGACTATCACCCGGGAGCATGAACTCTCCCTCCCTCCTGGGCCAGGGGTTGTGCTGTCCCCTCTGATGTCTGTGTCCTCCCCCCTCCTTGCAGGGTCCTGGGCCCAGTTTGTGCTGACTCAGCCCCCATCTGTGTCGGGGTCTCCGGGACAGAAGGCCGTCATCTCCTGCACCCGCAGCAGCGGCAGCATTGGAAGCAACTATGTGCACTGGTACCAGCAGCGCCCGGGCAGGGCCCCCACCATGGTGATCTACAGAGATGATGAAAGACCCTCCGGGGTCCCCGATCGGTTCTCTGGCTCCATCGACAGCTCCTCCAACGCCGCCCACCTGACCATCTCGGGGCTGCAGCCTGAGGACGAGGCCGATTACTACTGTCAGTCCTATGGTGGTGGCTATAAGCACACAGAGATCCAGGCTCACGAGGAAGTGAGACAAAAACACCCCAGAGCCTGGGTCCTGGGGCTGCCTTCACCTGCCCCACCAGGGGGTGCTCTCTGCTGCTTCCTCCTGGAAAGTCTGTGTTGAGACGGGAGGCTCAGAGCCCCTCTCTGTCACTCAGGTCTCCCCTTGTCTTGATGGATGCGCCCTGTGTCTTGTGCAGTCACTCCCTGGGGACGGGCTAGTTCAGAACAGGGTTTCTGAGCCTCCGCACAACTAACAATGGGGTGGGGGCGAGGCCTGTAGAGGGGGCTGCTCTGCGCGTGCAGGGCATCTGGAAGCTTCCTGTGGGCTCCACACAGAAGATGCAGTAGCTCCTCTTCTCTAGGTTCTGACCCATAAAAACACCTCCTGACGTTTCCAAATAGCCCCTGAGGGTGCCAAATCACCCCAGTTTGAGAACCACCTTGTTAAAAGCACATGTTCTCAGCTATTAGGCAGCCTTTGACCTTCAGGCCTGTTCATGCCCATCAGCTGGATGGAGACTAGATGTGGCATCTCCATGTGCCTGTGTGTTCCCACCTGTCAGACCAAACAGTGACACAAACTCACCTGAGGTCAGAGAGCTGTGACCCAGTCACGTGCAATCTCCTCTCATCCAGAGTGTGGCACGCATTTCTGGCCAAACTAGGAGCACAGTTAATAGTTAAAACTTACCCAATGCACATCCATATACCAGCTCCATCCTCCTTTATTCTCTCGGGGAGGAGTTCACACATGAGATAAAGGATGAATGAATCCATGACCAGGCCTCCCACCTGCGAGTCTCCGTGTTGTGGGGTCCCAAGAGCAGACAGGAGGGGCAGGCGGGTGAGGAGCCAACAATGAGGGCGGAGCCAGGGCGCCCTCCTTGGGCACAGCCCTGTGAGTCCTAGTAACCAGAGGAAGGTGTCCCTGGTCTGTGACGTCGGACATGAGGGTCAATGTGCACTGACTTTTGCACCATCTTCACTGGAGGGAAGACCTAATCAATCTGTCCTTTGTGTCCATGATGGCTCCTCCCACAGACGGGACTCCTCCTGGGAGTGAGGCGCTGCAGGGAGGCTCCAGTGCATCAGAGTCACAGGACCTGGGACCAGGCCAGGATGTGTGGCCAGAGACAGTCCCCTCTGAGCTGCAGGTCCAGCTGGGCTCTCAGGGCTTTGGGCCAAGTGCAGGTGTGTGCTGCCTCCAGCAGGGGGTGCTGTGGGACCATCCTGTGGTTCCTGCACAGCTGCTCATTGGGCCACATCCATCCCAGGAGACTAGGCCTGTGGCTGGGCCCTGTGCTCAGTGATGTGCTATCTCAGCAGGTGCTTCCTCCCAGGGCCCCCCAAGGGGTGAGCCCACCTCCATGCCCCTCAGTCTGGGGTGTGAGCTGAGCTCCAGGCACAGGTCCCAGGGAGGGGCTGGGCAGTCGCTGGAAGGACCCCCATTTACATGGCAGCCCCTCCTCTGGCAGAGGGTGGGGGAGAAAAGGAGGCCTGGGCAGCCCAGCCCCACTGTGGGCTCAGGGCTGTGAGCACCATGGCCTGGACTCCTCTGCTCCTCGTGCTCCTCTCTCACTGCACAGGTAGGGACAGGCCTGGGACCAGGCTTCTTCCCTT
>JAWPEG010000010.1:25522540-25538407 GCA_035771395.1 Myotis vivesi
ACTTTTGCACCATCTTCACTGGAGGGGAGACCTAATCAATCTGTCCTGTGTGTCCATGATGGCTCCTCCCACAGACGGGACTCCTCCTGGGAGTGAGGCGCTGCAGGGAGGCTCCAGTGCATCAGAGTCACAGGACCTGGGACCAGGCCAGGATGTGTGGCCAAAGACATTCCCCTCTGAGCTGCAGGACCAGCTGGGCTCTCAGGGCTTTGGGCCAAGGGCAGGTGTGTGCTGCCACCAGCAGGGGGCGCTTTGGGAACGCCCTGTGGTCCCAATATAGCTGCACATTAATGACCTGGACTAATAGGAGCCTGGGCCTGTGGCTGGGCCCTGTGCTCAGTGATGGGCTGTCTCAGCAGGTGTTTCCTCCCAGGCCCCCCAAGGGGTGAGCCCACCTCCAGGCCCCTCAGTCTGGGGTGTGAGCTGAGCTCCAGCCCCAGGGTCCAGGGAGGGGCTGGGCAGTCCCTGGAGGGACCCCCATTTGCATGGCAGCCCCTCCTCTGGCAGAGGGTGGGGGAGAAAAGGAGGCCTGGGCAGCCCAGCCCACTGTGGGCTCAGGGCTGTGAGCACCATGGCCTGGACTCCTCTGCTCCTCGTGCTCCTCTCTCACTGCACAGGTAGGGACAGGCCTGGGAGACATTGGGCCCCAAACCCACTCTACTGTTGTCAATAATTCTGAGAATATTTACTTGGGTCCCTGTCCCTTCACCCATGAGTGTCTGTGTCTACAGGGTCCCTCTCCCAGCCTGTGCTGACTCAGCCGCCCTCTCTCTCTGCATCTCCGGGAGCCACCGCCATACTCATGTGCACCCTCAGCAGTGGCTCCAATTTTGGCGACTACCATATACGCTGGTTCCAGCAGAAGCCAGGGAGCCCTCCCAGATTTCTCCTGAGATATAAGTCGGACTCAGATAAGTACCACGTTTCTGGGGTCCCCAGACGCTTCTCTGGATCTAAAGACATGTCGGCCAACGTGGGGTTTCTGCTCATCTTGGGGCTGCAGCCTGAGGACGAAGCTGACTATTATTGCAATGCAGATCATGGCAGTGGGAGCAGCTTTCATAACCCACAGTGTCTCAGATGATGAGGAAGTGAGACAAAAACCCCTGGGCCCCAAGGTGGTGGCTCTGAGCCTCCCTTCAGCGAGGAGCGTCTGTGGGGGCCTCTGTCAGGTGGGCTCTTCTGCAGGGACCTGTGTCCCCGGGAGGAGGGAGGTCACACAGGATGTAGCAGCAGCACAGGCGTCCCAGGGGCACATGCGGGTGGTCATGGAGCCCAGCCCTCCCTCCTGGGTCTGGGGAAATTCTAACAAGAAGGACCATTTCTGAGTCCGAATCTCAGCCCCTTCTTTACTATTGTGTCTTGTCTTCTCACCCAGAGCCCTTCACTCCTGACCCCCCTGGTCCCCGATGTGCGGAGATATAGTTCCCGACAGCAGTTCTCTGACACCAGCTGATGTCCCACAGCAGCACTCAGTCCTCACACCATCTGCCCAGAGACGGTGTCAGACCCACAGTTAAAGGGCCAGTCCCCCTGACTGCCCGCAGGTCAGTGCCACTCACACAAAGGAGGTCCCAGGTTTCTTGATAGTTTTGCTGTAAATTGAAGGTTCCCCAGGTCCCTCCCTTGATTCCATTCATTTGCTGGAGTCCTTTGCTAACTGCACCTGAGCCCGGCTCCCCCTTCTCGCCGATGCGGGCCGGCTGCCCGGGGAGCACCGCCCTGCAGAGCCAAGCAACCCGGATGGGAGATGCTGAGTGAGGACTCGGCCCCGGATGGATGACCTCCCGGACCAGAGCTCACCTGTAACCTCGCCGGGCACCTGAGTGTCCAGTCGTGCGGTCAGGGAGAGGGGGTTTCTCTAAGGGGAAAAGGGGGCCGGAGCCCGGGAAATCCCTTCTGGGGCCACGGGATGGTGGGGGATGCTCCCCAGTTGCTGGGGAAATGCTGAGCCTGCTCTAGAGGAAGTGGGCCAAGTGGTCCCGGGTGAGATGCCAGGCCGTACACGCTGGCTTTCTGCATAAGAACCACATGTTTCTGCAGTCGAGGGCACCGCACATACACAACGAACCCCCAGGAAGAGAGAGGCTCTTTCCGGACCCATCGACCAGGAGCCCCTGCTGTCAAGGTGACTGGACCCCATAACTCACACCGCCTCCCCGCCACCATCATGGTCTATGGAAGGGGGTTGTCTGCTGGTTTAGGTAACAGGGCCTGCCCAGTGGGAACTGGGCTTGGTCACAATGTCACCCCATTGCTGGGAGATGTGGGGTCCAAGTAGGACCAGAAAAGGGTGGAAATGTGACCAACTGTCTCTCATGTTCCTCACTCTGCCCTCCACCCTCCTTGTATGTTCAGGTTGGGAGATACCCTGTGGGCACTGGGATCTCGGCAGGAAGACACAGGCCAGGCTGTTCCTGTGTCATAAATGGCAGTGACCCTGGGAGAGGGGCGGGGCCTGGGGCACATTTGCATGAGAAGCACCTCTTCTGACAGAGGGGCGGGGCCTAGGGTGTATTTGCATGAGAAGCTCCTCCTCTAGGAGAGGGGCGGGGCCTGGGACACATTTGCATGAGCAGCCCCTCCTCTGGGAGACCAGCTGGGAGGGGATAAGAGAGGTCTGGGAAGACCAGCCCCAGCTCTGCGTCCTGGGAACAGGCTGCCCTCACCATGGCCTGGACCCCTGTGCTCCTCGCTCACTGCACAGGTAGGGACAGGCCTCGGGGACCCAGAGCAACTGCCCCCCGACCCTTCTTCTCACCCCCATGTGTCTGTGTCCGCAGGGTCTCTCTCCCAGCCTGTGCTGACTCAGCCGCCCTCCTTCTCTGCATCTCTGGGAGCCACAGCCAGACTCCCCTGAACCTTGAAAAGTGACGTCAGTGCTGTTAATAACACCATACTCTGGTTCCAGCAGGAGCCAGGGAGTCGTCCCCGGTACCTCCTGTCTTACTCCTCAAGTCCAAATTTGGGCTCCGGGGTCCCCAGCCGCTTCTCTGGGTCTAAGGACGCCTCGGCCAATGCGGGGCTCCTGCTCATCTCGGGGCTGCAGCCCGGGGACGAGGCCGACTATTACTGTCTGATCTCCCATGGTGGCGCTTCCCACGGCGACCCACCCAGATGGGGAAGTGGCACAAAAACCGCGGCCTGCTTGTCTCGTGACCACGTAAACATTTAACAGTAGCTCGCACGTGTGCACACTCTATTAACCCACGCGTGGTTTGCATCTGATGGGCCCACTCCCATTTCTCTATGGCCGTTTCTGAAGCCTAAGGACAAATGAAACAGAAATACAACAACAACAAAAAATCGTGACGACGCTGAAATGTTGCCTGTTCATCCATCTGTGATCGCACCGGAGCCCGCGGAGCTGCCCATTTTCTCTTGAAATGACAGTGAGCCTGATGACCCCAGGGAAATGCCCGGACCAGGTGCCACTCCGGATCGTGGCTATGGTAGGAGTTGCAGGAAGAAGGGGGCTGTGTGCCCGCCGTGTGCCCTGTGCTTCCGGAACCCGAGGACCCCACCACTGTGGTGCATGTGCCCGTGGGATGAAAGTGGACAGAGTTCTCTCCCTCCACGAGGCAGAAGCCAGGGAGCCCTCCCCGGTACCTGCTGTCCTACTACTCAGACTCAACGAAGCACCAGGAGTGCCCCATGGACTCCAGCTGGCTCCGCGGTTATGCAGGTGCTGTGTCCTGGGTCTAGAGGTGGGATGAGGCATGTGGCATCTCCAGGCTTCTGGAGGTGGTTCCTGCAGCCCTCTCCCCCCCACAACCATAGACAGGGAGCACTAGGGAGTCTCCCACATTGGCCAAGATGGCTCCAGGGGAGGTTCTTACACTGAGTATGCCAAGAGCTAGAAACATGAATGGACATCCCCCAGTGCACTGAAAGCAAGCAAGATAATTGGATAGCAAAAAAACACACAACTTCCCTTCCTTATCACTATACTAGAGGCCCAGTGCACGAATCCAGGTCTCTCGGCCTGGCCTGTGGGGATTGGGCTGAAACTGGCTCTCCGACATCCCCAGGGGGGTCCCATATTGTGAGGGGGCAGTTCTCGGGTGACGCACCCCGGAATCAGGCTCCCTCCTCTCTGGTTCTGGCTGCATAACCCCAGAACCGCAGCTGCCAAGTCACTGTAGATTGGCAGCTCCTGCATTGAGCGTCTGCCCCCTGGTGGTCTATGCATGTCACAGCTACCAGTAGGCCGATTGCTTGGGCTTTTATATATATAGATGAACGGTAGGCTTGAGCAGGAAGTGGAGGTGATTTTTGAGACAGGAGCCTGCCATCCTCCCGGGTTGCACATCACCTGAATAAGCCACTTTCCTTTTGCACCATCACCTGTCTCCTGAGTTTGGCTTTTGTTGTGACCAGAAGGAGAACCTGCTTGTTTTGTTACAGTGTGATTTGTAACAGCATAAAATCTGGGGGTGGGGGAGGGAGTCTTATATAATGAAAAGTGTAAAACATGACAAGGAAATTAAATGTTTTTTGTTTGTTAACCCTCACCCAAGAATATTTTTTCCATTGGTTTCCAGAGAGAGTGTAATTGTAATGGTGGGAGGGAGGGGGAGAGAGAAAGAGGGAGAGAGAGAAAAAAAAGGAGAGAGAGAGAGAAACATCTATTGGTTATTGGTTGCCTTCCGCATGCACCCCAACCAGGCCAGGGATTGAGCCTACAACACTGGTACATGCCCTTGACCAGGAATCGAACCTGCGACCTTTGAGTGCTTGGGCTAATGCTCTAACCATTGAGAACACCAGCCGGGGCAAGAACATTAAACTTAAGTAGACATCCCACTTTGTGGTTCAACATACTCAGTGTAGTTACGATAACAGTTCCCCCAAACTGAATAAAGGCTAACTGCAAGGTCTTCAGGTAGAACACACTTTCAGTGAAGAATGAGGTAGAACATTTCTGCGGGGATGTGGAAGCTGTAAGAAAAGCTATAAATGAAACAATGGTCCTGGGAGTAACCCTCTGGCTCCACGTGACCTGCCGGCACCTGGGGAAGGGGCCGCGGGGGAAGCAGAGGCGAACTTACAGGAACCCATCAAGGTGAGACAAGGGCTGCAGCTTTAGTGTCAGGAGAGACACAGACCAGGTGGGGAGACGCTGCCCCGAGGGCCGAGGGACAGTGTGTGGGTGCAGGAGACCCAAGATGGGTACCCCTGGGTGCGGAGCCTGCAGTGTGCACCTGCGGTGACATGTGTGTGATTTTGCCTCACTCCCGTGTAGGACTCTGTGACCTGCATCTTGCTGAGTAAAGATTGCGACCCAGTGGCTCAGAACTGGTCTCGGGGTTCCTGCCTGCATTCACAAGGCTGGTCAAGGGAACCTGCGTCTGTGAATCCAGGATGGAAAGTCGAAGACCTTTCTCGGAAAACCGCCATTCACTTCCAGATCTGCCCTGACTTTTCCTGGGAAGAGTGGGGGTCTCCCCGGGGACAGACGGAGTGCAGGGGGCCTGGCCTATGGGGCATTGAGAAGGGGCAGGGATGCATGGCGGAATGTGGTATTCCTCCTCCTTCGCTTCCTGTGACTGTGACCCCTCAGGGACTTTGTAGGACACAGAGCACAGGCTTCCCTTTGCTTCCCCTTAGCAGAGACTGTTCCGCAGAACAGGCCAGTGCAAAGGCCAGCGGGAAAGGCTGTGTATGAGTTAGGGTTCTCCCGGGACAGAACCAGAGGGCCACTGGGGGGTTGAGGGAACGCGTTCTGTCCTGCGGATGCTGGACACCAGGGACAGTGACTGTGGCTGTGCTGCCCCGAGACAAGCCTGCAGCCGACACCACTGTGTCCTGGGAGCTCTGTCTGCGGCAGGTGCTTCTGTTCCTGGGACAAATGGAAGCTCCTAGAAACTCCTCGTTGGGGTCACTGGGCAGCGACTGGGGATTTCCAACCGACAGGACCAGACCACAGGGCACAGCTCCCAACTCACCACTGAAATGTAAAGTGATGTTAGAAAACATCTATTCACAGCTTTTCAAACCAGAGCAGAAGGCACTGTGTTTCCAATGCTTTTCCATCAATTCCTCTAACAACAATTTCCAATTTGCATGATCCTAGAATTTTTAAATCAGCCTTATTGTGACTTTTACATATAATAACATACATGCATTTTAAGTTGGGTGAGTAGTGACTAATATATAAAGGTTTAAAATAAAACCCTAGCACAGAAATTTAAAATTTCTGCCTAGAATTTTCTGCATTTCCTGTTTTCCTCTCTCATGTAAAAGCCCACGTCTGACTGAGAGTTGAGAACAGATCCTAGGAGTGAACCACAGCCCACGGTTCGTGAAGAGCGATGGTTTCTTGCAGGTGGACATATTGATAGGTGATCAAGTTTTACCCAGCATCGCCCACTACGAAGGCACATGAGGGCTTTCTCTCTGCCACCTCCCCAGCCCTAGGGAAGGGCCCCATGCTCCTCAGTTCCGATGGGAAGGCATAGGAAGGAGACCTCCAGGCACCAGAGAGGAAAGAAGCCATGTCCTGCACAGAAGGGGACACGCCCCCATAGGGTTGGTCACTGCTCTGGACCCGACACTGGTGTAGAGTTTATGTCAGAGACCCTACCTCAGTCCTGACCACTGACCAGCCCAGGAGCTGCGGTCAGACTCCCCCTGAGGACGACGAGTAGAGACTGAAGGTGCCCCGAGGTGAGGGGAGGCCATAGAGGGGACCTCGGCCTGGTCCTGGGGCAGGGGCAGTGGGCAGAGCAGTGGGAAGGCAGAGGTGGTCTCTCATGGGTTCTGATCCCCATGTCACTCAATGGTGTGTCTGGTCCTGGACACTAGAGGGCGCCCTGGGCTCACTCCTGAGGGGCCTGTGGTGTAACCTGGGGCCAACCTCCTGGCACCAGCCTCCTGACACCATCTGGTGCTGCTTCTCAGGGCTCACAGCTGTGGTTCCCTTAGCAACGGGCCCCACACACCTGCCCTGCACACACCCAGGGCCATCCTCAGACAGAGGCACCTGCCCCAGGGCCCCAGGAGGAATCAGAGAGATGGGGTCTCATTTCCATAACAGGACCCTCCCTCCCGCAGACTATGAAGAGGGGAAGGGAGAGGTGTGGGGAGCTCTGCTTCAGCTGTGGGGCCTCAGGAGCAGGACTCAGGGATGACCTCCACCATGGCCTGGGCCCCTCTCCTCCTCACCCTCCTGGCTCACTGCACAGGTGACTGGATTAGGGGATGGCGAAGGGGCCTTGAGAAGACACATGGCCCTGCTTCCTCCTCTTGCCTCTAGATCCAGACTCACCATCTCTGTGTCTCCCCCTCTTGCAGGATCCTGGGCCGAGCCTGTGCTGACTCAGTCATCCTCAGTGTCGGGCTCCCCGGGCGAGAGGGTCACCATCTCCTGCACTGACAGCAGCTCCAAAATTGGGAGTAACTATGTGTATTGGTACCAGCAGCTCCCGGGAAAGGCTCCCAAATGCATCATTTATGATAATAGCAACCGACTCTCAGGGGTCCCTGATCGATTCTCTGGCTCCAGGTCTGGCAGTTCAGCCTCCCTGACGATCATGGCGCTGCAGGCTGAGGACGAGGCCGACTATTACTGCTCAGGGTGGGACAGCAGTATCAGCGGACCCACAGTGCTGCAGGCCTATGAGGAACTGAGACAAAAACCTGCTGTCCCTCTTGAAATGGGGCTCCCCAGCAGACCCCACTCCTCCAACAAGCCAGCTGCCTCCTGTGCTTGCCCGGCACCGGGGCCTGAGACCCACTTCAGTGAACTTGGCTCAGAAAACCTGTCCCCATTCTTTCCATTCCACCCCCTCCCCTCCAGCCTTCATTTCCTCAAATGCAGCAGAAACTCCTGGATGCGGGGGCAGCTGCCCTGGGTCAGAGTCCACGATGGGTCAGGGCAGGACCAGGACCCCAGGGTCCAGCTGTGTCTGAATTGAGCACATCCATAGTGTCCGCTAGGTCCTAGGCTGTACTGACAGGGGCCCAAATGGAATGTTGGGGACCAGCTGGAGATCTAAGAAATATGAACCCTGCCCTGTTCACCGAGACTGCTTTGTTCTGATTAAAGGAGGCACCTTCTCACCTGGCTGGGATTTGCACCTGGGACCTGGGAGCTCACCTGGAAATGCGGCCCATCCTCCTCATCAGGGAGCTGCCTGTGATCATGGAAAGATGAGCAGCCTGGATGCAGAACCCAGAACTGCAAGGCCTTTGCACACCCACAGGCCTTAGTGAATCTCCAGGCCCCATTACCCGTGAACTGCCCATTTGGCCCACCCTTTGCCTATGTCCCTTAATCCCTGTCCTTCTCCCCAATACAAGCAGCGGGATTATGGGAGGCAGAGCAGATTTCTGTGGGTGACCCGCCGCTCTCCCAGGCTGCCGGCAGGATGGGAATAAACACTCATATGATTCCTCCCTGTCTCCGCTGAATTGGCTCCAGGAGGGACAGGCAGCGCGGCCCATGGATTGTCCGGTTAGTATATCAGACCCTTGGGCTGGGGGAATGACTGCTGTCCATTCCCATCCATGCTGAGGTCTAACCACTGGTCTCTTCCTGTTTCCTTCATTGTCTAAACGTGCTGAGTCATGCTGACTCATAGCGGAGTGAGAGTCCCACGGGCCAGTTCCTGGTGGTTGTGGCGATGTCCTCCTAACCCATTAGCTAAGAGCTGCTGTAGGACGAAGTCTCATGTCTGTGGAGCGAGTGAAGTTTCCCTATTGTAAACGTCTCTGCTTCTACCTGAGGTGTTCTTATTAGAAATATGTTTTAGATTCGGGGAAAGGCTCTGTCAGAATATCGATTGAGATAATATGAGTTTAAATGTTGCCCTAATAATATGATATAGAAACCTCCGTGTCGGGGGTCCCTGGGTCAGAGGGTCACCATCACCTGCACCGGAGACAGCAACATCATCAAGACGCTTCACACGACCTGGCCGGAGAGGCTCAGGGGTTGAGCTTCGACCTCTGAACCAGGAGGTTATGGTTCGATTCCCAGTCAGGTTACAGGCCCAGGTTGTGCATTCGATCCCCAGCAGGGGGCGTACGGGAGGCTGCTGATCCATGATTCTCTCTCACCATTGATGTTTCTATCTCTCTCTCCCTCTTCCTGCCTCACTGAAACCAATAGAAAATATATTTTAAAAAAGGCTTAGAGGCATGCCATGGCATACTTATAAGAAAGAAGAAGGTTCATGCCACCTGGCACCCACAGCTCCTCAGGCTGCTCCCACCCCTCACCTGGGGCAGCCCCGACTCACCCTCAGGGTCTGCCTGGCTCTCTGCCCGCGAAGCCTCTGCCTGTGGGTGAGTCTGACTCTGAGGTGGGAGCCCCCTCCATGTGATGCGGCCTGAGTGGCGGGCAGGTTGTGGCATCAGGTCCTGGGGGGACGCCTCAGGTCTTTCCAGCTGCCCTTCCCCCCTGGCCAGCGGGCCAAGACCTCCCCCCATGCCTCTTGNCCTCAACCCTGCCACCATGGCTTTGTCCAGAAGGACATCCAGAAGGTCTCCTGGTCTAATTAGCATATTACCCTTTTATTAGTATAGACTAGAGGACAGAAGCACAAAATTCATGCACTCGGGGGCTCCCTCAGTCCAGCCTGCACCCTCTCGCAGAAAAGGAGCCCTTGGGGCCTAAGCTGTCAGTTGGACATCCTTAGCACTACTATGAAAGTGGGTGAGGCTCTCACCACCTGCGCTGCACTCACCACCTAAGAGCCCGACTTCTGGCTGAGCGGCGCTCCCCCTGTGGGAATGCAATGACCACCAGAGGGCAGCTCCTGCGTTGAGTGTCTGCCACCTGGTGTTCACTGGGCATCATAGCGAAGAGTCATTCCACCGTTTGGTCAATTGCATATTAGCTTTTATTATATAGGAGAGATAGATCATATTATTAGATCAACAGACAAACTCATATTATTTCAATTGAAATTGACAGAGCCATTCACCAAATCTAAAAACACATACAGATGGAAACAGAGATGTTTACAATATGGAAACTTCACTCACTCCACAGACATGAGACTTAATCCTACAGCAGCTCTTAGCTAATGGGTGGGAGGAGGGCATCGCCTGTTCCATCAGGAACAGGCCGTGTGACTCTCCCTCCAATAGGACTCAACATGACTCTGCACGTTTAGACAATGAAGGAAACAAGAAGGGATCAGTGGTTAGACCTCAGCATGGATGGGAATGGACAGGAGTCATTCCCACAACCCCTACGGTCTGATACAGAAACCGGACAATCCATGGGCCGCGCTGCCTGTCCCTCCTGGAGCCAATTCAGCAGAGACAGGGAGGAATCATATGAGCGTTGATTCCCATCCTGCTGCAGCCTGGGAGAGCAGCAGGTCACCCACAGAAATCTGCTCAGTCCCCCACTCCTCATAACCGGCTGCTTGTATTGGGGAGAAGGACAAGGATTACAGGGACATAGACCAAGGGTGTCCCAAATGGGCAGTTCACAGGTAATGGGGGCAGGATATTCGCAAAGGCCTGTGGGTGTGCAAAGTGCTGGTAGCACTGGTTTCTGCAACCAGGCTGGTCATCTTTCCAGGATCACAGGCAGCTCCCTGATGGGGAGGATGGGTCACATTCCCAGGTGAGCTCCCAGGTCCCAGGTGCAACTCCCAGCCAGGTGAGAAGGTGCCTCCTTTAATCAGAACAAAACAGTCATGGTTAACAAGGCAGGATTCCTATTTCTTAGAATTCCAGCTGGTCCCCAACATTCCATTTCGGCCCCTGTCAGTACAGCCTGGGACCTAGTGGACACTATGGATGTGCTCGATTCAGACACAGCTGGACCCTGGGGCGCTGGTCCTGCCCTGACCCATCCTGGACTCTGACCCCGGGGCGGCTGCCCCAGCATCCCGGAGTTTCTGCTCCATTTGAGGAAATGAAGGCTGGAGGGGAGGAGGCAGATGGAAAGAATGGGGACAGGTTTTCTGAACCAAGTTCACTGAAGTGGGTCTCAGGCCGCGGTGTCAGGCAAGCACAGGAAGCAGCTAGGTTGTCGGAGGAGTGGGGTCTGCTAGGGGAGCCTCGATTCAGGAGGGACATCGGGTTTTTGTCTCAGTTCCTCACAGGCCTGGAGCACTGTGTAACCATTAAGAGTCTTGTCCCATGCTAAGCAGTAATAGTCGGCCTCGTCCTCCGCCTGCAGCCCCGTGATGGTCAGGGAGGCTGAGGTGCCAGACTTGGAGCCAGAGAATCGGTCCGGGACCCCTGAGAATCGACTGCTATCCTTACAGATGATGTATTTGGGGGTCTTTCCTGGGAGCTGTTGGTACCAGGACACAACGTGACCCCCAATGTTGGAGCTGCTTCCAGTGCAGGAGATGGTGACCTTCTGGCCCGGGGACCCCGACACTGAGGATGGCTGAGTCAGCACAGACTGGGCCCAGGATCCTGCAAGACAGAAAGACACAGAGATGGTGAGTCTGGGTGTAGAGACAAGAGGAGGAAGCAGGGCCCATGTGTCTTCACAAGGCCCGTTCTCCGTCCCCTTATCCAGTCACCTGTGCAGTGAGCCAGGAGGGTGAGGAGAGGGGCCCAGGCCATGGTGGAGGTCATCCCTGAGTCCTGCCTCCTGAGGGCCCACAGCTGAAGCAGAGCTCCCCACACCTCTCCCTTCCCCTCTTCATAGTCTGCGGGAGGGAGGGTCCAATAATGCAAATGAGACCCCATCTATCTGATTCCTCCTGGGGCCCTGGGGCAGGTGCCTCTGCCTGAGGATGGCCCTGGGTGTGGGCGGGGCTGTGTGGGGCCTGTTGCTAAGGAAACCACAGCTGTGAGCCCTGAGATGGGGCACCATGTGGACCCAGGAGGTTGGCTCCAGGTCACACCACAGGTCCCTCAGGAGCGAGCCCAGGGCGCCCTCTCGTGTCCGGGCCCAGACATGCCATGGTGAGCCATGGTCACAGACCCAGGCAAAGGGTCCTTTCCCTCCATTAGATTCACTCCATCCTACAAGTATGAGCCAATGATGCTGGGACTAGTGTCAGGGACCATCGGGGACAGAGCATGACGGGGGAGCGATTTGCATGGCGGGAGGTCTGGCCCGCTGGCCAGGGGGGAAGGGCAGCTGGAAAGACCTGAGGCGTCCCCCCAGGACCTGATGCCACAACCTGCCCGCCACTCAGGCCGCATCACATGGAGGGGGCTCCCGCCTCAGAGTCAGCATCACCCACAGGCAGAGGCTTCGGGGGCAGAGAGCCAGGGAGGCCCTGAGGGTCAGTCGGGGCTGCCCCAGGTGAGGGGTGGGGGCAGCCTGAGGAGCTGTGGGTGCCAGTTGGCATGAACCTTCTTCTTTCTTATAAGTATGCCAGTGCATGCCTCTAAGCCTTTTTATTCTTTTAATATATCTATATTGGATTCAGAGAGGAAGGGAGAGGGAGAGAAAGATAGAAACATCAATGAGAGAGAATCATTCAGTGGGGGCTTCTTGCACACCCCCCACTAGAGATCGGGCCCGGCAATAGGGCAGTTGCCCTGACTGGGAATAGAACCGTGAACTTCATGTTCATAGGTCGATCCTCAATTCCTGAGCCACGCTGGCTGGGCTGGTGGGAAACATCTTGATGATGTTGCTGTCTCTGGTGCAGGTGATGGTGACCCTCTGACCCAGGGACCCCCCACCCTAACATGGAGGTTTCCGGTGAAGCCAAGGCTGCGTGGGCCCAGGCCTCTGGAATGAAGGGGAGAAAGACACCAGGATTGCGAGTCTCTGGGTCTAACAACAGGCTGGGCCCAGGGGAAGGGCAGAGCCTGTGTCTTCCTGGGACCTGTTTGCAGAGGTGAAGACTCAGGCGCCTGTGCAGTGAGGGAGGAGGCCGAGGAGAGACGGGTCCAAGGCTCCCCCTTCTAAGGTCCTGAGTGGGAGGGAGCACCCCCATCTCTCTTATCTCTCCCCAGGCCCCAGGGATAGAAGGTCCATTCATGCAAACCGGTCCCTCCCACGGACTCTCCCAGTAACATCCTCTCTGCTGTGTCCTGGTCCTTGGGTGGGGGGTGGATGGATGAGGAGCTGGGACAGGCCTGGTCTGGGGCTCCCTCAGGGAACCCAGGAACCACCCGGCAGAGGTCATGGACTACAGACAGACTTGGGTTTCCAGCTGAGGGTGCCCCTGGGGACCCTGTCCAGTACTGTGTGACAGCGCCCCCTGCTGTCCCAGGCAGGGCTTCCTCCACCCAGGAGAGGGGCTGCCAGGCCCCTGCACAGAGGAACCACCTTCCTCACACTTTGCCCAGAGGCCCCGCCCCAAAGGGAACCCATCAGAGCCTCCCCTCCAGCTGCAGCCACATTCCCGCCTCAGCTTCTGTGGAAGGAAAAGTAAGACCCACTTCAGGGACCTCTGTGTGGGTGGCATCGCCCAATTAGACAAGAGGAGGGAAGATCTCCATTTTAAATTTAAATATGTTTTTATTGATTTTAGAGAGAGAGGACGGGAGAGGGAGAGAGAGAGAAACATCAATTGGGCTGGCAGGTGTGATATATTACAGTCTTCCAAGGTGGGCTCCATATTGATCGGCCCTTAATATCCTATATCATATTATTAGATCAACAGATAAATTCATGTTACCTCAATAGATATACTGTCAGAGCCTTTCACCGAATCTGAAACATATTTCTAATAAAAACACATACGGATGGAAACAGAGACGTTTACAATATGGAAATTTCACTCGCTCCACAGACATGAGACTTTGTCCTACAGCAGCTCTTAACTAATGGGTGGGAGGAGGGCATCGCCACAACCATCAGGAACAGGCCCCTGTGACTCTCACTCCGTTATGAGTCAGCGTGACTCTGAACCTTTAGACAATGAAGGAAACAGAAAGGGATCAGTGGTTAGACCTTAGCCTGGATGGAAATGGACAGGACTCATTCCCACAGCCCCGAGGCTCTGACCCAGCCCGGGCCACTGGTCCCGGCCCAGCAGTGACGGAGGAGCCTCCCTTGAGTACAGAGATCGGCTCCATGGAGACCAATGGGAGGATGAGGCAGCTCTGGAGCCTCTGGGACTAGGGAACTGGCTGAGGATGGAGACGCTGGATTCGTCGGTCACAGCCCAGGGCTGAGATGACCACAGGGAGCTGCCCCTCAGGCCCCGCCTGCTGTGCAAAGAGATCCTGTGTCCGCAGCTGACAGGGCCATGGGCCTCCTGTTCTTCTGGGTCCCTTGGTCTGGGATGAGCTGTGGTGGGTCACTGTGAGGACAAAGGGAGGGGAGGGGCTTCACACCGGGTGACGACCCCACATGAGCCTGGACCAGGTGGCTGCAGCCCCAGCAGCAGCAGCAGAAGCCAAAGCTGAGCCCGAGGGTTCGGCTGCGGACCCCATCCCAGCAGAGGGGCAGGAGGCACTGGGGTGGGCTCCCCGCAGGCCTGCCGCTTGGCGGGCAAATTGAGAAACAGCCTCGCTCTCAGGCCTCAGCCCAGCGATGGACAGGAGCTCCCTCCCCAGACTTGAGCCCAAGAGTCCATCCGAGACCCCAGGGTCCACCTCCACAGAGGGGCTGAGGATTGAGGGGTTGTTCCTGGGAACTGGTGGCCCCTCTAGTGGACACTGTGGATGTGCTCCACTCAGACACAGCTGGACTCTGGGGCCCTGGTCCTGCCCTGACCCATCATGGACCCAGGGCAGCCTGCCCCAGCATCCGGGAGTTTCTGCTCCATTTGAGGAAATCCAGGCTGGAGGGGAGGGGGCGCAATGGAAAGAATGGGGACAGGTTTTCTGAACCAAGTTCACTGAAGTGGGTCTCAGGCCCCAGTGTCCGGGCAGGCACAGAAAGCAGCTGGCTTGTCGGAGGAGTGGGGTCTGCTAGGGGAGCCTGTTTCAAGAGGGACAGCAGGTTTTTGTCTCAGTTCCCCACAGGCCTGGAACACTGTGTGACTGTTAAGACTCTTGTCCCATACTGAGCAATAATAGTCGGCCTCGTCCTCAGTCAGCAGCCCCGTGATGGTCAGGGAGGCTGAGTTTCCTGACCTGGAGCCAGAGAATCGGTCCGGAATCCCTGAGGGTCGTTTGCTACTATCATAGATGATGCATTTGGGGCCCTTTCCTGGGAGCTGCTGGTGCCAGGACACACCATAACCATACCCAACGTTGGTGCTGCTTCCAGTGCAGGAGAGGGTGACCCTCCCGCCCGGGGACCCCGACACTGAGGATGGCTGAGTCACCGAAGACTGGGCCCAGGATCCTGCAAGAGGGGGAGACACAGAGATGGTGAGTCTGGGTCTAGAGACAAGAAGAGGAAGCAGGGCCCGTGTGTCTTCCCAAGGTCCCTTCCCCATCCCCTTATCCAGTCACCTGTGCAGTGAGCCAGGAGGGTGAGGAGGAGAGGGGTCCAGGCCATGGTGGAGGTCATCCCTGAGTCCTGCCTCCTGAGGCCCCACAGCTGAAGCAGAGCACCCCACACCTCTCCCTTCCCCTCTTCATAGTCTGCGGGAGGGAGGGCCCATTCATGCAAATGAGACCCCATTTTTCTGATTTCTCCCAGGGCCCTAGGGCAGATGCCTCTGCCTGAGGATGGCCCTGGGTGTGTGCAGGGCGGGGCTGTGTGGGGCCTGTTGCTAAGGGAACCACAGCTGTGAGCCTTGAAGCAGCACCAGATGGTGCCAGGCGGTTGACACCAGGAGGTTGGTCCCAGTCTAACCCTGCAGGTCCCTCAGGAGCAAGCCCAGGGCGTCCTCTAGTGTCCAGGCCTAGACACGCCATGGTGAGCCATGGTCACAGGCCCAGGCAAAGGGGACCTTTCCCTCCATTAGATTCACTCCATCCTACAAGTTTGAGCCAATGATGCTGAGACTAGTGTCAGGGACCTTAGGGGACAGAGCCTGATGGGAGGAGCAAGAGGCATGGGGGGAGGTCTTGGCCCGCTGG
>JAWPEG010000010.1:25538459-25553789 GCA_035771395.1 Myotis vivesi
ACCCACCACAGCTCATCCCAGACCAAGGGACCCAGAAGAACAGGAGGCCCATGGCCCTGTCAGCTGCGGACACAGGATCTCTTTGCACAGCAGGCGGGGCCTGAGGGGCAGCTCCCTGTGGTCATCTCAGCCCTGGGCTGTGACCGACGAATCCAGCGTCTCCATCCTCAGCCAGTTCCCTAGTCCCAGAGGCTCCAGAGCTGCCTCATCCTCCCATTGGTCTCCATGGAGCCGATCTCTGTACTCAAGGGAGGCTCCTCCGTCACTGCTGGGCCGGGACCAGTGGCCCGGGCTGGGTCAGAGCCTCGGGGCTGTGGGAATGAGTCCTGACCATTTCCATCCAGGCTAAGGTCTAACCACTGATCCCTTTCTGTTTCCTTCATTGTCTAAAGGTTCAGAGTCACGCTGACTCATAACGGAGTGAGAGTCACAGGGGCCTGTTCCTGATGGTTGTGGCGATGCCCTCCTCCCACCCATTAGTTAAGAGCTGCTGTAGGACAAAGTCTCATGTCTGTGGAGCGAGTGAAATTTCCATATTGTAAACGTCTCTGTTTCCATCCGTATGTGTTTTTATTAGAAATATGTTTCAGATTCGGTGAAAGGCTCTGACAGTATATCTATTGAGGTAACATGAATTTATCTGTTGATCTAATAATATGATATAGGATATTAAGGGCCGATCAATATGGAGCCCACCTTGGAAGACTGTAATATATCACACCTGCCAGCCCAATTGATGTTTCTCTCTCTCTCCCTCTCCCGTCCTCTCTCTCTAAAATCAATAAAAACATATTTAAATTTAAAATGGAGATCTTCCCTCCTCTTGTCTAATTGGGCGATGCCACCCACACAGAGGTCCCTGAAGTGGGTCTTACTTTTCCTTCCACAGAAGCTGAGGCGGGAATGTGGCTGCAGCTGGAGGGGAGGCTCTGATGGGTTCCCTTTGGGGCGGGGCCTCTGGGCAAAGTGTGAGGAAGGTGGTTCCTCTGTGCAGGGGCCTGGCAGCCCCTCTCCTGGGTGGAGGAAGCCCTGCCTGGGACAGCAGGGGGCGCTGTCACACAGTACTGGACAGGGTCCCCAGGGGCACCCTCAGCTGGAAACCCAAGTCTGTCTGTAGTCCATGACCTCTGCCGGGTGGTTCCTGGGTTCCCTGAGGGAGCCCCAGACCAGGCCTGTCCCAGCTCCTCATCCATCCACCCCCCACCCAAGGACCAGGACACAGCAGAGAGGATGTTACTGGGAGAGTCCGTGGGAGGGACCGGTTTGCATGAATGGACCTTCTATCCCTGGGGCCTGGGGAGAGATAAGAGAGATGGGGGTGCTCCCTCCCACTCAGGACCTTAGAAGGGGGAGCCTTGGACCCGTCTCTCCTCGGCCTCCTCCCTCACTGCACAGGCGCCTGAGTCTTCACCTCTGCAAACAGGTCCCAGGAAGACACAGGCTCTGCCCTTCCCCTGGGCCCAGCCTGTTGTTAGACCCAGAGACTCGCAATCCTGGTGTCTTTCTCCCCTTCATTCCAGAGGCCTGGGCCCACGCAGCCTTGGCTTCACCGGAAACCTCCATGTTAGGGTGGGGGGTCCCTGGGTCAGAGGGTCACCATCACCTGCACCAGAGACAGCAACATCATCAAGATGTTTCCCACCAGCCCAGCCAGCGTGGCTCAGGAATTGAGGATCGACCTATGAACATGAAGTTCACGGTTCTATTCCCAGTCAGGGCAACTGCCCTATTGCCGGGCCCGATCTCTAGTGGGGGGTGTGCAAGAAGCCCCCACTGAATGATTCTCTCTCATTGATGTTTCTATCTTTCTCTCCCTCTCCCTTCCTCTCTGAATCCAATATAGATATATTAAAAGAATAAAAAGGCTTAGAGGCATGCACTGGCATACTTATAAGAAAGAAGAAGGTTCATGCCAACTGGCACCCACAGCTCCTCAGGCTGCCCCCACCCCTCACCTGGGGCAGCCCCGACTGACCCTCAGGGCCTCCCTGGCTCTCTGCCCCCGAAGCCTCTGCCTGTGGGTGATGCTGACTCTGAGGCGGGAGCCCCCTCCATGTGATGCGGCCTGAGTGGCGGGCAGGTTGTGGCATCAGGTCCTGGGGGGACGCCTCAGGTCTTTCCAGCTGCCCTTCCCCCCTGGCCAGCGGGCCAGACCTCCCGCCATGCAAATCGCTCCCCCGTCATGCTCTGTCCCCGATGGTCCCTGACACTAGTCCCAGCATCATTGGCTCATACTTGTAGGATGGAGTGAATCTAATGGAGGGAAAGGACCCTTTGCCTGGGTCTGTGACCATGGCTCACCATGGCATGTCTGGGCCCGGACACGAGAGGGCGCCCTGGGCTCGCTCCTGAGGGACCTGTGGTGTGACCTGGAGCCAACCTCCTGGGTCCACATGGTGCCCCATCTCAGGGCTCACAGCTGTGGTTTCCTTAGCAACAGGCCCCACACAGCCCCGCCCACACCCAGGGCCATCCTCAGGCAGAGGCACCTGCCCCAGGGCCCCAGGAGGAATCAGATAGATGGGGTCTCATTTGCATTATTGGACCCTCCCTCCCGCAGACTATGAAGAGGGGAAGGGAGAGGTGTGGGGAGCTCTGCTTCAGCTGTGGGCCCTCAGGAGGCAGGACTCAGGGATGACCTCCACCATGGCCTGGGCCCCTCTCCTCACCCTCCTGGCTCACTGCACAGGTGACTGGATAAGGGGACGGAGAACGGGCCTTGTGAAGACACATGGGCCCTGCTTCCTCCTCTTGTCTCTACACCCAGACTCACCATCTCTGTGTCTTTCTGTCTTGCAGGATCCTGGGCCCAGTCTGTGCTGACTCAGCCATCCTCAGTGTCGGGGTCCCCGGGCCAGAAGGTCACCATCTCCTGCACTGGAAGCAGCTCCAACATTGGGGGTCACGTTGTGTCCTGGTACCAACAGCTCCCAGGAAAGACCCCCAAATACATCATCTGTAAGGATAGCAGTCGATTCTCAGGGGTCCCGGACCGATTCTCTGGCTCCAAGTCTGGCACCTCAGCCTCCCTGACCATCACGGGGCTGCAGGCGGAGGACGAGGCCGACTATTACTGCTTAGCATGGGACAAGACTCTTAATGGTTACACAGTGCTCCAGGCCTGTGAGGAACTGAGACAAAAACCCGATGTCCCTCCTGAATCGAGGCTCCCCTAGCAGACCCCACTCCTCCGACAACCTAGCTGCTTCCTGTGCTTGCCTGACACCGCGGCCTGAGACCCACTTCAGTGAACTTGGTTCAGAAAACCTGTCCCCATTCTTTCCATCTGCCTCCTCCCCTCCAGCCTTCATTTCCTCAAATGGAGCAGAAACTCCGGGATGCTGGGGCAGCCGCCCCGGGGTCAGAGTCCAGGATGGGTCAGGGCAGGACCAGCGCCCCAGGGTCCAGCTGTGTCTGAATCGAGCACATCCATAGTGTCCACTAGGTCCCAGGCTGTACTGACAGGGGCCGAAATGGAATGTTGGGGACCAGCTGGAATTCTAAGAAATAGGAATCCTGCCTTGTTAACCATGACTGTTTTGTTCTGATTAAAGGAGGCACCTTCTCACCTGGCTGGGAGTTGCACCTGGGACCTGGGAGCTCACCTGGGAATGTGACCCATCCTCCCCATCAGGGAGCTGCCTGTGATCCTGGAAAGATGACCAGCCTGGTTGCAGAAACCAGTGCTACCAGCACTTTGCACACCCACAGGCCTTTGCGAATATCCTGCCCCCATTACCTGTGAACTGCCCATTTGGGACACCCTTGGTCTATGTCCCTGTAATCCTTGTCCTTCTCCCCAATACAAGCAGCCGGTTATGAGGAGTGGGGGACTGAGCAGATTTCTGTGGGTGACCTGCTGCTCTCCCAGGCTGCAGCAGGATGGGAATCAACGCTCATATGATTCCTCCCTGTCTCTGCTGAATTGGCTCCAGGAGGGACAGGCAGCGCGGCCCATGGATTGTCCGGTTTCTGTATCAGACCGTAGGGGTTGTGGGAATGACTCCTGTCCATTCCCATCCATGCTGAGGTCTAACCACTGATCCCTTCTTGTTTCCTTCATTGTCTAAACGTGCAGAGTCATGTTGAGTCCTATTGGAGGGAGAGTCACACGGCCTGTTCCTGATGGAACAGGCGATGCCCTCCTCCCACCCATTAGCTAAGAGCTGCTGTAGGATTAAGTCTCATGTCTGTGGAGTGAGTGAAGTTTCCATATTGTAAACATCTCTGTTTCCATCTGTATGTGTTTTTAGATTTGGTGAATGGCTCTGTCAATTTCAATTGAAATAATATGAGTTTGTCTGTTGATCTAATAATATGATCTATCTCTCCTATATAATAAAAGCTAATATGCAATTGACCAAACGGTGGAATGACTCTTCGCTATGATGCCCAGTGAACACCAGGTGGCAGACACTCAACGCAGGAGCTGCCCTCTGGTGGTCATTGCATTCCCACAGGGGGAGCGCCGCTCAGCCAGAAGTCGGGCTCTTAGGTGGTGAGTGCAGCGCAGGTGGTGAGAGCCTCACCCACTTTCATAGTAGTGCTAAGGATGTCCAACTGACAGCTTAGGCCCCAAGGGCTCCTTTTCTGCGAGAGGGTGCAGGCTGGACTGAGGGAGCCCCCGAGTGCATGAATTTTGTGCTTCTGTCCTCTAGTCTATACTAATAAAAGGGTAATATGCTAATTAGACCAGGAGACCTTCTGGATGTCCTTCTGGACAAAGCCATGGTGGCAGGGTTGAGGCAGAGGCGGTTAGGGGGGATCAGGCCAGATGGGAGGGCAATTGGGTGTGAGCAGCATGGCGGGGGCACAGTTGGGGGTGAGCAGGATGGCAAGGGGGGAAGTTGGGGGCAAGCAGGCTGGCAGGCAGAGTGGTTAGAGGTGATCAGGCAGGCAGGCAGATGAGTGGTTAGGAGCCAGTGGTCCCGGATTGTGAGAGGCATGTCTGACTGTCAGTTATCCCCCAAGAGGTCCCAGCTTGGAGAGGGTGCAGGCCGGGCTGAGAGACCCCCCCATGCATGAATTTTGTGCACCGGGCCACTAGTATATATATATAAAAGTCTAAGGACTGTGTGACCAGCCAGTACTTATGATGTGAACTGACCACCTTGGGGTAGGCGCTGAAGGCAGGAGCTGTCCCAGTCAGCTGGTGCCTGCTGGTCAATGCGCTCCCATGGGTGGAACACTGCTCAGCCAGAAGCTGGGCTCACAGCTGGCGAGCTCAGTGGAAGTGACAGGAGCCTCCCCGCCTCTGCAGAAGTGCTAAGGAGCAATGAGCAGGCAGGTGGTAAGGAGCGATGGGTCCCAGACTGCAAGTGGGATCCCGGACTATAAGAGGGATGTCTGACTGCTGGCTTAGGCCAATCCCCTGATATTGGGCCTAAGCTGGCAGTCAGACATTCCCCGAGGGGTCCCAGACTGGGAGAGAGTGCAGGCAGGGCTAAGGTACCCTCACCTACCCCTGGTGCAGGAATTTCGTGCACTGGGCCTCTAGTATGATCATATTTACTGATGGGATAGTATGTTGTGTTATATTTGAAATTGTATTAATATGAAGAAAAACTTGTATCATTGGGATAAATCACACTTCATAATAGCACTGGGCCATCTGTTAATATTTCATTTTATTTATTTTTATTTTTATTTTTTAAAATATATTTTATTGATTTTTTACAGAGAGGAAGGGAGAGAGATAGAGAGTTAGAAACATCGATGAGAGAGAAACATCGACCAGCTGCCTCCTGCACATCTCCCACTGGGGATGTGCCCGCAACCCAGGTACATGCCCTTGACCGGAATCGAACCTGGGACCTTTCAGTCTGCAGGCCGACGCTCTATCCACTGAGCCAAACCGGTTTCGGCTAATATTTCATTTTAAACATCTGTAGGAATATTTAATACTATTGGTCTGTAATTTCCCATTTTGTATAATTTATGTGTAAGCTGTGTTTATCAATATTAAAACAAATGATCTATGACATCCTGATCTCTGAGGGTTTGGTAGAGTTCCCTTTGAAATGTCTGTATCTTATGCTCTTCAGTGGAGTGGTTACATTAAATTTTTAATTTTTCTACTAAAATTTGTCCATTTAATTACTTTACTTCTTTCAGAGCCAATTTTGTATCTTCCAAGGAAAGTGTATATTTTATCTATTTTTACTAGACTTTATAACTCAGTTTTTACAAGTTTCCATTTCTACATGACCAGTAGGGGGCATTTTTGGGTTGCCCTGTGATCCCTGCACAGCAGCTCAGTGAAGACTGTTCACTCAAAACACCTGGGCCTCAAGGCTGGGCCCTATGCTCACTGCTGGAGACTCAGCGGCTGAGTCCACTCTGGATGGCAGAGTCGCCTGAGTGGGGACAGTTGTGCTGTCTCAACAGGTGCTTCCTCCCAGGGCCCCCCAAGGGGTGAGCCCACCTCCATGCTCCTCAGTCTGGGGTGTGAGCTGAGCTCCAGCCCCAGGGCCCAGGGTGGGGCTGGGCAGTCCCTGGAGGGACCCCCATTTGCATGGCAGCCCCTCCCCTGGCAGAGGGTGGGGGAGAAAAGGAGGCCTGGGCAGCTCAGCCCCACTGTGGACTCAGGGCTGTGAGCACCATGGCCTGGACTCCTCTGCTCCTCGTGCTCCTCTCTCACTGCACAGGTAGGGACAGGCCTGGGACCAGGCTTCTTCCCTTCCTGCTCAGTCTCCAGGGGGAAACGTCCCCTGGTCCCTGCCCATCACTGACAAGTGTCTGTGTCTGCAGGGTCCCTCCCCCAGCCTGTGCTGACTCAGCCGCCCTCCCTCTCTGCATCTCCGGGAGCCACAGCCAGACTCACCTGCACCCTGAGCAGTGGCTTCAATGTTGGCGGCTACTATATACGCTGGTTCCAGCAGAACCCAGGTCGCCCTCCCCGGTTTCTCCTGAGATATAAGTCAGACTCAGATAAGCACCAGGGCTCCGGGGTCCCCAGCCACTTCTCTGGATCCAAAGACGCCTCGGCCAATGCGGGGCTCCTGACCATCTCGGGGCTGCAGCCTGAGGACGAGGCTGACTATTACTGTGCTGTGTGGCATGAGGACCCCAACACTCACACGGTGCTGCAGAGTCATGGGAAGTGAGACTAAAACTTCTCTGTGCCCTCCCAGCCTGGGCCGTCAAGCTTCCTCCCGGCGACCCAGCCCAACCCAGGGTGACATGTGCTGTCCCCCCTTCAGCCAGCACCTCTTTGGCTTGTACCCGCGGGTGTGACAACGTCTTCCCATTTTCCTCCACAATGTCCATTCGTTGGTTGCTAAGACCTTGTCCCCCTCATCGTGTCCCCACAGGCACACGTCCGGTCTTGGGGCTCTGCCCCTGCCCTTGGGGGTGATGGATACAGAAGGGGGGTGTGAGGCCTCACCCAGCCCAATGATATTGGCGTCAATCCATGTGTAGAGTGAACATGGGCCTCACCCAGGGTCCAAGTCTGACTCAGAGATGTGGGTGGTCTTGCTACCATGGCAACTCGGTGGTGATTAATCATGGGAAAGGAGCAAAGGGAAGGCCAGACATAGCAGACAAGGTCACTCAGGCCCTTTACCAGGAGGCTGCCATTTGCCCTCCGCAGGGCACCTCCCACATTCCCTGCAGACCAAGGGGGGGCAGGCGGGGAGAGGGGCTGGGAGGGTGTCTGGACAAGGAGGAGATAAAGACCTACATAGGGATAGGGATGTTGGGGAGACATAGCAAAGGTGCCTGTCTGTCAAACCTTGGAACAGAAATCATTGGCCAGAGGGGGCAGGGCCAATGCAAGCCCGAGAAAACTGGGGAGCACACAGTCCCCTGGACCAAGGATCTCTTTCTCTCTCTCTCTCTCTCTCTCTCGACTCTTTGTTCCTTTGGCATTGCCCCTGCCCGTGTTTCCTCCCCATCCACGTGGCCCTGCAGACCCACAGGCAGGGAATGGACGGCCCACGGCGGGGAGCAGCCTAAGCCGGCCTGATGCTGGGCCGGGCCTGTGGCCAACGTGGATGGGAACTCCGGGCCCTGGCGTAGAGCCGGCCCCACTGAACCGGACGTGGGACTTGGTTCTTGGCGGGACGAAGGGGAATGGGGCCTTGGGGACCAGGGGTTTGATTTCACGGGAATAAAACCTTCTGTCACACCGCATTCTCCCACAGGGCCCCCCAATCCTCAATCCAGTGGCACCCAAGACACTCCCTGCCACCAGGTCGCGGCGGGGGCGAGGAGCTCTCTCCGCCATGGCAGTCTGAGTGCCTGGTGGGTCAGTGGGCCCCGCTGACTCCTTACTCATCTCCCGGGACCAGCACCCAGTGCAGTGCCCTCCCTCTCCCTCTGCTCCCTGCGCCTGGCTGCGGGGCCCGCTCCTTCCCTCCTGAGGCTCAGAGGAAGCAGGTGTCTGGGCTCCAGGGATGCCGAGCGGAAGAAAAGAGTCCTTTCCAGAGGGGGAGGTGACTGTGTGACCTCCTTGTGCACCAGGGATGCCGGGGCGGCTTCCCCGCCCGAGGCAGGTCCTGGAAGAGCCACCTCTCTTCTTCATCTTTTTATATTTATTTTTTATCTTCACTCAAGGAAATTTATTCCATTGATTGTTAGAAAGAGTGGGAGGGAGAGGGAGAGGGAGAGAGAAACACTGATGGGAGAGAGACACATCAACTGGTTGCCCCCCACATGACCCGACCAGGGCCGGGAGCCTGCAACCAAGGTACGGACGTGCCCCTGACCGGAATCGAATCTGGGACCCTTCAGTCTGCAGGCCGACGCTCCATCCACGGAGCCAAGCCAGCCAGGGCCTTCTTCACTTTAAGGTGGCCTAAGGGTCAGGCCGGTGCCGCCGATGAAGCCGGGACTTGTAAAGTTCAGGAACATTCCGATGATGAAGGTCCAGCCCACAAAGCTGTGACAGGGGACCGTGAAGGTGCAGGAAGTTGTAGGAACCCAACTCCGAGGACACTCGAGGCCGGGCCTGGGGTCCCCTCCTCCCCTTCTCTTTGCACAGGTGCGGGGCTGAGGATCCCGCAGATGGTCACCGAGCACCTCCTCTGTCCCCTGTTCCTCTCCCGGGCACAGGCCAGCCTCGCGCCGTCTTCCCTTCCTGCTTAGCGAGACTCAGCCGCCTGCAGATGGCTGCACGGTCCCTCTCAGGTGCTCTGACCGGAGCTGGGCTGGGAGGCCTTCTGCGCCCCCCGCCCCCCGACCCCCAGCGACCGGACTCCCGGAGTTTCCAGGTGCCTTGCACTTGGGTCCTGTGCAAAGGGTTCCCTTCATGTAATGCAGCGGTTCTCAACCTGTGGGTCGCGACCCCCTTGGACAGGGGTTCTCCAGTAAACAGGTGAAGGGGAGGAGCTGGAGTGGCTTCAAGGAAGGAGTGGTTCCCGCTGCGACCAGCAGGGGGCGCTGTGAGACCATCTCTGGGGTTTGCCTGGACCTGGTCTCTGCCAGGAGGCCCCAGGGCTGGCTCTGGGGTTCCTGTGAGGCCTGTGTCCTCTCTGGGAGTGTGGGGTCCCCTGCCCGTGGCTGTTGGCGCCTCCAGCAGCTGCTTCCTCCCAGCCCCACCCACGGGCAACCAGTGCACCAGGCTGGCCTCCCTGCACCAGGCCCAGACCCTGTGAGCGCCCCTGGGGGGGGAGGGGGGGCGGGGACACATTTGCATGAGCAGCCCCTTCTCTGTGGCCGGGCAGGATAAGAGGTCTGGGAAGACCAGCCCCAGCTCCGTGTCCTGGGAACGGGCTGCGCTCACCATGACCTGGACCCTTGTGCTCCTCATGCTCCTCGCTAACTGCACAGGTAGCCACAGGCCTTGGGGACCCGGAGCACCTGCCCCCAGACCCTTCTTATCACCCCCATGTGTCTGTGTCCACAAGGTCCCTCTCCCAGCCTGTGCTGACTCAGCCGCCCTCCCTCTCTGCATCTCTGGGAGCCACAGCCAGACTCACCTGCACTCTGAGCAGTGGCTTCAATGTTGGCGGCTATGGCATAAGCTGGATCCAGCAGAAGCCCGGGAGCCCTCCCCGGTACCTGCTGTACTACCACACAGACTCCAGTAAGGACCAGGGCTCCGGGGTGCCCAGCCGCTTCTCTGGATCCAAAGACGCCTCGGCCAATGCGGGGCTCCTGCTCATCTCGGGGCTGCAGCCTGAGGATGAGGCTGACTATTACTGTGCCATATACTATAGCAGTGGGGGCAGAGTTCATTATTCACAGTGTCTCAGATGACGAGGAAGTGAGACAAAAACCCCTGGGCCCCGAGGTGGTGGCTCTGAGCCTCCCTTCAGCGAGGAGCGTCTGTGGGGGCCTCTGTCATGGGGGCTCCTCTGCAGGGACCTGTGTCCCCGGGAGGAGGGAGGTCACACACGATGTGGCAGCAGCACAGGCGTCCCAGGGGCACACTCGGTGATCGCAGAGCCCACCCCCCGTGTCGGGGGAAATTCTAAGAAGAAGGAATATCATTATGTTGCTGCTGTTTATCTTCATTGGAGTCAGGACAGATCGAAGCCACACCCCAGAATGCTCTGCGTCCTTTATGGCGACCTAAGGTGCCACTGAAAGAAGCAATAGCTTCTTCATTATCCTGAGGACTAACACCTGCTGGAGCTTCCTAGGTGCTCACTGTACGTCAGAGCTTCCTTCTCAGCACAGCCCTATTCATAGGCATTGTCATGAGCGCATTTATTGCTGAGGAAACCCAGTGCATATTTTCATTAAAACATTTTTAAAATATATTTTCACTGCTTTCAGAGAGGAAGGGAAAGAAGAGAGAGATAGAAACACCAATGAAGAGAGGCAACCATTGATCAGCTGCCCCCTGCACGCTCCCTACTGAGGATCCAGCCTGCAACCCGGGCCTGTGCTCTGACCCGGAATCAAACCCTGACCTCCTGGTTCGCAGGTCGACGCTCAACCACTGAGCCATACTGGCCGGGCTCAGTGAATATTTTTAAACTTTCACTCACGTTCTTTTCTAATGTGTATCTTGTTTTCTCCTCAAGAAAACTTCCCTCCTGACCCCTCTGGTCCCCAATGTGTGAGGATTTCTCTTCCCGACAGCAGTTCTCTGACACCAGCTGATGTCCCACAGCAGCACTCAGTCCTCACACCATCTGCCCAGAGACGGTGTCAGACCCACAGTTAAAAGGCCAGTCCCCCTGACTGCCCGCAGGTCAGGTGCCGCTCACAGGTGGGAGGTCCCAGGTTTCACACAACTTCTTGGCTATAAATCAAAGTTTCCCAGGAAAACTCCCGTGACTTCAATTACGTTGCTGAATTAATTTGCTAACTGACCTGAGCCCTTCCTCCCTTCAAGAAATGGGGGGCAGGTGAGGGGCTTCCAAGCTTGTAATCCTCCCCGGTCTCTCCAGTAGCCCGTCCTCACCCAAGAGCCCACCCAGCGTCCCCTCATCAGCAAAGGCCGCCCGTCCCCCAGGGAGTGACAACGTTCAGGAGCCTGTGCCGGGGCCAGGGGCCGAGACCAGCGTATGTTTCCTATCAGCTCACACTCTGTGTCTGCACCTGCACATGGTCACCCAGACAGCCATGCTCCCCCACACATTAATGTCATGTGTGTGAACCCTGTGTCACTACTGACCCATCATGTCTGATATGTTCGTGTCCACCCTGGTCATGGACACAACCTTCTCCTTCTCTGATCAAACCCACAGAAGGTTGGTCACAACCAGCACATACTCTCAGTGACACCCTCCCTCCTCCTCTTCCCTCCTCTGCTGCTGCCTCCCTCACCTCCTCCTCTCCCTCGGGCTCCTCAGCTCTTAACTCCATCCTCATGTGAGGGTTTCAGGGAAAAGGGACAAGTTCCTGCTGCAGTTCTGTCCCCCAGGCCCCCGTCTCTAGGGAGGGTAAGTCACAGGAGTTAATCAGCATCGACTCCCTTCAGAGTCCTGTTCCCTCTCTCACCTCCCACCTGAGGTTGTCCGCTCCTCACAGCCTCAGCCAGTCTCTTCTATGTGACAGGACAATTACTGGTTTTTCCAAAGAGGATGAGTCCGATCTCCTTCGCCTGTTTGCACACGGGAGCTACTAATGTAATTGTCTCCTCCCCCCGCGTCCCGAGGCCCTACCTGCCCCCTCTGGGGTGCAACCAGCTATTGTCTTGTTCCTGAGAACACTCTTTTCTAAGAACGTCAGGCCCAAGTTCCCACACACACATTTCGCTCAGATTAGCGAAGCCCATGCTATACCCCTTTTCCTGTAAATGTACCCACTCTCCTGGCCAACTCTAGGGAGGAGCTGGGGGCCACAGGGAGCTGGGGGTCAGGCTGTGCTGTCAGCCCAGAAACAGGGGGGCTGGTGCTCACCCTGCCCTGTGCTTCCTGAGGCCGAAGGCCCTGCAGCCAAGGGTCATGTCCCCGCAGGGATGAAAGGGGACAGACGCCTCTCCTGCCACAGGATCCGGCTTCTAAGGTAGTGAGCAGCCCCTGTGAGCCCTTCACACTGGCCCCACCGCCCCTTCCCTGTGCTGCCAGGTGAGAAGCTCACTGTGCATTAGCTTTGCAACAGCCTTATTGAAAGTGAGACACAATTATTATGTTATTTACGTGCACTTTGCACCTTTCCCACAAGAGGACCCTGGGACTGAAACACCACAGTCATCACTCCAGTGTGTCAGGGTAACAGCAGCTGGGAAGGAGCCCTCACACATGTGCACAGAGTGACCTGAAGCTGTGTGACTTGTGACCAGCAGGGGCGCTGGGGGACCGCTATGTGGGCCTCACACTGCAGCTTAGGGAGGACCATTCACTCAGAGACTAAGCCCTGTGGCACCTGCAGGGGACTCAGCAGCTTTGTCCTCTCATGCCTGGCAGCCCCCCCTGAGCATGTCCCTCTGTGCTATCTCAGCAGGTGCTTCCTCCCAGGCCCCTCCAAGGGTGAGCCCACCTCCATGCTCCTCAGTCTGGGGTGTGAGCTGGGCTCCAGCCCCAGGGCCCAGGGAGTGGCTGGGCAGTCCCTGGAGGGACCCCCATTTGCATGGCAGCCCCTCCCCTGGCAGAGGGTGGGGGAGAAAAGGAGGCCTGGGCAGCCCAGCCCCACTGTGGGCTCAGGGCTGTGAGCACCATGGCCTGGACTCCTCTGCTCCTCGTGCTCCTCTCTCACTGCACAGGTAGGGACAGGCCTGGGACCAGGCTTCTTCCCTTCCTGCTCAGTCTCCAGGGGGAAACGTCCCCTGGTCCCTGCCCATCACTGACAAGTGTCTGTGTCTGCAGGGTCCCTCTCCCAGCCTGTGCTGACTCAGCCGCCCTCCCTCTCTGCATCTCCGGGAGCCACAGCCAGACTCACCTGTACCGTGAGTGGTGGTGCCTTTCCTATTGCTGATTACTGGATACGCTGGTACCAGCAGAAGCCAGGGAGCCATCCCCGGTACCTCCTTTACTACCACACAGACTCAGATAAGGGCCTGGGTTCCGGGGTCCCCAGCCGCTTCTCTGGATCCAAAGATGCCTCGGCCAAAGCCGGGCTCCTGACCATTTCGGGGCTGCTGCCTGAGGACGAGGCTGACTATTACTGTGAAACATGGGACAACAGCTATAAGACTTACACAGTGGTGCAGACCCACAGGGAAGTGAGACAAAAACCTCCTCTCCGCTCTCCTGGCCTGACCTTGGTCCCTGCTGGTGGCTCCGCCCAGTTCTGGCTCAGCCGTGACTGTGCTGATAGGTGTCCGTCCGGCACCGGGTGATGCTTGGACCCGGGTCCTGACAGGGTCACAGCTTTGACATCAGGTCAGCGTTTCCATTGATTTGTTGCTCATGGAATGTGTGCCATGTTCACGTTCTCACAGGTTAACATTCCTCAGGGATGCAGGTTCCCATGCAGGCACTGGAGGGGGTTGAATCAGATTCATTCAGGCCAAGCTCAGATCTGAGTCGAGGAGTGACTGAGATAGGATCCTGGTCTGAGGGCTCAAATCTGAATTTTGCATTAAAACCGACCTGCTGCAATGAAGTGTATTCTGTATAATAGCAGGGAAGTATCAACATGTAAAAATAACAACATCCTATCTGTACCCACATGCACATGAGCTCCTTGAGGATACATCTGGCTGTGGGATGGGATGATGGATGTGAGGCTGCTGGGCCTTAGCTCTGGGGCTGAAGGACCAGTGGGTCATGTTGTCTCCACCAGGTCCTGGGTCCCCCTTGTCCTCAGGATTAAACTCGACCCAGGGACAGGCTCCCGGATGCTCATGCTCATGGGGGCAGCCCTGCCTGTGCACACGGGTCCCTGCAGCTCCCCTGCTCCTCCAGCTCCTCCAGGGACCGGGACCAGGACAGACAGCCCAGGCCTAGTGCCCTGGCCCAGGCAGCAGCTCTGGGGAGAAAGGCGTCATTTTGATCCCTCAGCACCGGTGACATCTCATCAACTCTCTGCACCCAATGACACAACCACATCCTCAGGACATGGGGGTCCTCAGCCCAGTCGCCGGAGCTCAGTGGTTGAGCATTGACCTGTGAACCAGGAGGTCAGGGTTGTATCACAGGTCAGGGCCCATGTCCAGGTTGCAGGCTTGATCCCCAGTGGGGGTTGTGCAGGAGGGAGCCAGTCGATGATCCTTCTCTCATCATTGATGTTTCTCATTCTCTGCCTCTTCCATCCTCTCTGAAATCTATAAAAATATATTTTTAAAAAGAAAGGAACCTTGGTTCTCATTTTGGTCCCCATGAGAGCTAAGCAGAGGCCCCTGGTCACAGCTTGAGGATGAGGCTGAGCATCACTGACCAGCCCAACCCAGGGCCCTGCCCTCCTCCCAGCACAGCCCCGGGGGTGTGAGTCCCCTTCCTGGGCTCCCAGTCTCTCCCCGGGAGGTGCTGACTCCAGGTTGAATTATCATCATCATCGTTACATTTCAGAGGATCCTGTTCAGTGAGCACAAGAGAAATGAGTTGGTAGCTCATCTCCTTGCTGTCTCCCACCCACACCCCCGGGCAGCAGGAGGTCACAGGTTCTGGCAGCTTCCCTGGGGGCAGGACAGACAGAGTGAGCACAGCTGAGCCTCTGGAGGAGGAAGGTCACTGTCCTCACCCCAAGGTCAGGAGCGCCCTCTGCAGAATTGGGCGGGAAGGGGCTGAGGGACTCTATGGTGCCTGCAGGCCCTGCTCTGAGGGGAGGGTCCATCCTGGAACCAGAAGGAAGATCTTCCGGGGCTTCCCCAGCGTGTTCTCCAGGGGCCTGGACAGGAAGACTGGCCTCTAAGATCTAACCCCGTGGTCGGCAAACTGCGGCTCATGAGCCACATGCGGCTCTTTGGCCCCCTGAGTGTGGCTCTTTCACAAAATACCACAAAATATCACACGCGGGCACGCACGTACAGTGCTATTGAAACTTCGTAGC
>JAWPEG010000010.1:25615610-25633605 GCA_035771395.1 Myotis vivesi
CCCCCCCCCCCCCCCCACACACACATTCAATGTCTTCAGCTCTTCGTGTGGCCATTGCATGGGGAAGACGAAGAGATTCCTCCCCCTAAACCCACACCCACCTCATCACAAAGGGCCCAGCGCAGAAGGCACTGCATCATCAGCCAACAACCCCCATTCATTGGACGGATGAGCGCGTCCACAGAGACAGCCTGAATGACTGACATGCGTGTCAGGAGCCCCTCCCGTCTGTGAAGAGGGAGGAGCCCAGGGCTGTGTCCCAGGCTCATGTCCCTTCTCAGACCCCAGCGCCCTCAGGACTCTCAGCACCATAACGTCTCCCCCGAAGGCTGGGGCACAGCTGACTGTTTATGAACGTGTGAGGCCGCATTTCTAACTGCCTCCCAGACCAGCACCTCTCAGTCACGTCCGTGCTGGCACCTCCCAGGCCGGCCCAGGATGAGAAGCTGCAGTGAGCGCCAGCGTCTGTGCCAGTCAGACCAGGAAGTGGGAACAGACAGTGGCCTGGGAGCTGCAGACACCAGCTGGGTCTCAGGGCTTTGCACCAGGGCGATGTAGTATTTCCTGAGACCAGCAGGGGGCGCTGTGGGATCGCCCTGTGGCCCCCACCCAGCTGCTCACTAAGGACTTTCCACTCACAGGAGCCTGGTCCTGGGGACCGGGCCCTGTGCGCCCTGATGGGGACCAGCTGTGTCTTTGCTGGCACGCCCCCTGAGCAATAGCCTCTGTGCTGTCTCAGCAGGTGCTTCCTCCCAGGGCCCCCCAAGGGGTGAGCCCACCTCCATGCTCCTCAGTCTGGGTGTGAGCTGAGCTCCAGCCTCAGGGACCAGGGAGGGGCTGGGCAGTCCCTGGAGGGACCCCCATTTGCATGGCAGCCTCTCCTCTGGCAGAGGGTGGGGAGAAAAGGAGGCCTGGGCAGCCCAGCCCCACTGTGGACTCAGGGCTGTGAGCACCATGGCCCGGACTCCTCTGCTCCTCGTGCTCCTCTCTCACTGCACAGGTAGGGACAGGCCGGGAGGCCCTGCTTACCCCCAGCATCACTCCTCTCTTTCTCAGCATCTTGATAAACTTTCCTTGGGTCCCTGAGTCCTCACCCATGATTATCTGTGTTCACAGGTTCCCTTTCCCAGTTTGTGGTGACTCAGCCGCCCTCCCTTTCCGCATCTCTGGGAGCCACAGCCAGACTCACCTGCACCCTGAGCAGTGATGTCAGTATTGGTGACAGATATATGTACTGGTTCCAGCAGAAGCCCGGGAGCCCTCCCCGGTACCTCCTAAGATATAGCTCAGACTCAGATAAGCACCAGGGCTCCGGGGTCCCCAGCCGCTTCTCTGGATCTAAAGACACTTCGGCCAATGCGGGACACCTGCTCATCTCGGGGCTGCAGCCTGAGGATGAGACGGACTATTACTGTCTGATCGGGTACAATAACATTTGTCACAGTGACACACACAGATGGGGAAGTGGGACAAACACCTCCCCGTCCGCCCTAGCAGGTTTAGATCAGTGGATAGAGCCTTGGCCTGCAGACTGAAGGGTCCTGGGTTTGATTCGTGTCAGGTGCATGTACCTTGGTTGCAGGCTTCTCTCTGACCCAGGTCCTGGTTGGGGCTCATGCAGGAGGCAACCCATCAATGTGTTTCTCTCACATCGATGTTTCTCTCTGTCTTTCCCTCTCTCTTCCACTCTCTTTAAAAATCAATGGAAAAACACCCTCAGGTGAGTATCAAAAAGACAAACAATAAAACCAAAAAAAAAAAAAAACCACCCTAGGTCTCCCAGAATTTTGGGTTATGACAACTGAACATTTTAAAATAACTTGTGTATATGCAACTTTTTCCTGGAAGTCCCCTTTCATCCATGATGAGTCTACTCTCAGTTTTCTGTCCCATGCTGCTCAAGGGCCAGGAGAACAGAAACACAACCAAAACCATCACAGCATGGAAACACGGCCTTTTTTCTGTGTGGAGTAAAACTAGAGACTGAGGGCCAACCTTTCCCCCTTGAAATAAGGAACATTCGTTCTTTTCCCACCAAACCCCAGTTCCCATTCCCACCGGGGACCTGGAATCCTATTGGGTCTTCAGACTGAAAGCAGCAAGAAGCCCTCCTAATTGTCTCACTGTCTTTGTCAGCCAATCAAAAGCCCGGAATTTGTACCATCTCCTCATGCTCAGAGACCCCCTGGAATCACAGGGGAGGACGCTGTGAGGGTCAGAGAAGGGGGTGGACAGTTTGTGTCACAGGGAATACAGGCTCCATAAAGCCCTGACTCACCACGCAATGGAATTAGAATAAAACGCCCTAACGAAACAGATCACCCGCTAAAAAAACATTTCCGTGAGAAAAATAATGTAGTTATCGGAGTATGAAAATAGAAAGGAATTTTATTTTTAATATTTTTTTTATTGATTTCAGAGAGAAGGGGGGAGGGAGAGAGAGATGAAAACATCAATGATGAGAGAATCATTGATTGGCTGCTTTCTGCATGCCCCCTACTGGGGATCCTACTGCGCGTGAGAATAAACATGACTACAGATCCCTAAGAAAGAGCACTGAGCCTGGCCGGTGTGGCTCAGTGGTGGGGCATCAACCTATGACCAGGAGGTTACCGTTTGATTCCCGATTCCCGGTCAGGGCACATGCCCAGGTTGCTGGCTCGATCCCCGATATGGGGTGTGCAGGAGGCAGCCAATTGGTGATCCTCTCTCATCATTGATGTTTCTGTTTCTCTATCCATCTCCCTTCCTCTCTGAAATCAATAAAACTATATTAAAAAACAACAAACAAACAAAGATCCAGGGGCAAAACCCAGAGCCCTTCCAGGAGGCCTGGGTGGGAGGACATGCGCTCTGGGACTAGCAGGGGGCGCTGGTGCACTGGGACTGAGAGCTCAGGGCTCTGGGCTAGGCAGCTAGGAACACACTCTACTGGCCCCTGCACACTTGGGCAGGCAGGTCCTCATTCAAGTGTGACTTCCCTGCACCTGGGCCCAGGAGCCACATGAGCCCTCAGCTCTGACACCCACACTTGTCTCCTATCCCACCATTCCCTCATGGATCCAATAGTCCGACCAGATTTACAAAACAGATGGACACACGACACAAATAAATTTGCTAGAAAACATGTGATCTCAGCTGTTCCATGCACATGGCAGAGGAGACACCTCAGAGGGGCTTTCTCAACGTCAGCAATGAGGCCTCAGCACAGAGTCCCGGGGATGCCCCCGCACGGTCACATGTCCTCCCCACCTCCTCACCCCTGAACCCCGAGTTTCCCTGGGGAGAGTGAGAGAGTGAAAGGCGCTGGTGGTTGCCCTGTCTTCTGCTCCCGTCGCCTGGCACAGGCGGTCCTCGCCCATCCCTTCTGCCACCTTCTGACCTGCCATCCAGGGTCCTAAGTCAGAAGCTGCTGGCTCTGCCCTCGGTGTCCAAGCCTTTATTTAAATAAGTTTAAATATGGCGCTCTCCCTCCTCTCTCCTACCCTGGGCCACTCCATCTCATAACCCCAGTTCCGGAAGGAGGTCACTAGAACCATGATGAAGCTGGGGAGGAGGAAGACAGTCTGTGTGAGGGCCCAGCATCTGCCCTTCAATAAACCCCCAGGGGACATCAGGGTGACCCTGGGGCAGGACTAGAGGGGAAGCTGATTTGCATGAGGCACCTACTCCCCTAATGGGTGTGGGAGGCATGAAAAGGCCCAGGACTCCCCACTGCAGCCCAGGAACCTGAGGAGCCACATCCTGTGAGTGTCCCCACCATGGTCTGGACGGTGCTTCTGCTCCAGCTCCTGGCGCACAGCTCAGGTCAGAGGAAGGGCCTCTGCACCCTTGGACAGACGGACGGACACATAAAAGCTGGGTCATGGGGTGACCCTGTCTCCCATAATAACACTCATGTCTCTCTCATTGATTTCAGGGGTGGATTCTCAGACTGTGGTGACCCAGGAGGCGTCCAAGTCTGTATCTCCAGGAGGGACAGTCACACTCACCTGTGGCCTCAGCTCTGGGGCCGTCTCTACTGGTAACTACCCCAGCTGGTACCAGCAGACCCCAGGCAAGCCTCCACGCACGCTCATCTACAGCACAAACAGCCGCCCCTCTGGGGTCCCTGATCGCTTCTCTGGCTCCATCTCTGGGAACAAAGCCGCCCTCACCATCTCGGGGGCCCAGCCTGAGGATGAGGCCGACTATTACTGTGGTCTGGACATGGGTAGTTACGTTTGCACAGTGATGTAAACCCACAGGGAAGTGGAACAAAACCTCCTCATGGGCTCAGACTGGCTCAGTCTTTGATGCAGAAAGAAGAGCGAGGGTGGAAATGGCCAACACACCATGGGAAGGGGGCTCCCTGGCCCCATTCACCTCTCTAGTTATTCATGGTCATGTACCTACTCCATCACTCCCAATGTGGGTCCATCTTGACATGTGACTACTGCAAGAATGGGCTTTCCCTCCTCCTCTCCGCCCATAGTTACAGGGATGGGCTCAGCTCCCAACTGGATCAACCTACAGTGAGACTCAGAGACCACACTGTGAGGCTGTAAGTCTCCTCTGATTCAGTGAGCATTGACGACACAGCCCCAGTCAGGAATCCCCTGTGGGGACAACCTCAATGCTTACTTTGGCCTTGAAATGGAGCATTACCTGAGATGGTTAGAAATGCAATTCCCATGACAGACCCACTGAGTCAGGGACTCTGTTCTTGTCCCAGAAACTCTATGCCCACAAGCTCTCCAGGAGGAGGTTCAACATAAATGCTGGAGAAGCACCTCTCCTCCTATTGTTGCCTTCCTTCCTCCACATCAAATAATAAACTCAAAATGCATGAAAGACTGAAATGTAAGACTCAAAACCATAAACCCCAAAAAGAACGTAGTCACTAAAATCTTTGACTTTAATCTTACCAACATTTTCTCTACTACATCCTCTTAGACACGGAAAGCAAAAGAAAAATAAATCAAAGGGACTACATATCAGTAACACGTTTTTGGACAGCGAAGGAAACCACCAACAAAACAAAAAGACAGCCTAGACAGATATAATGGAAGTGGGTATTCACCAATGATCATCCCATGAAGGAGTCCATGTCCCACATTCATAAAGAGTTCACACAACTCAACAGTAAGAAGAGAAAGCAAACCCACAAAACAATCCAATTAAAACATGGGCAGAGGACCTGAACAGACTTCTCCAAACAGAACACACAGAGGCCAACAGACAGAGGAAAAAATACTCAACGTCACTGACCATCACAGAAATGTAAATTAAACCCACAATGCAATGCCACCTCACATCCTCAGAATGGCTGTCATCAAATTATCAGACAACCACTGTTGGCAAAAATGTGAAGAAAAGCGAACCCTCATGCACTGTTGGTGGGAGTGCAGATTGGTGCTGTCACTGTAGAAAGCTGTACGGAGGGGCCTTAAAAATCTACAGGCCAACCTGCCTCATTACCCAGCGATGCCACATCTGGTATTTATGTGAAGAAACCCAAACGCTGACGTGAAGAACTGCACGCACCCTGTGCTCCCTGCAGCATCACTGACAATGGCCGCGCTGTAGAAGCACCAGGTGCCCTGAGGGACCTCGAGGGGATTGTGCTGAGTAAAGTAGGTCAGACAGAGAAACACAAACACCATAACATTTCACTCAAATGAGGAATGTCAAGGACAAAATAAACAGACAAAGTAAATTGAGTCCAAATAGATAGTTTCCTGAGGGAAGGGGGGCGTCTAGGAGGCTGAATGAAAAAGTTGGGGGGATAAAGTACTAATTGCTGTTTCCCAAACAGTGACGGGAAAGTGAAAGCACAGCACAGGGAAGCCAGACAATAGCCTGTGATAACTCTGTGCGGTGCCAGGTGGGCCCAGGTACCAAGGGGACACTTTGTAAAGCATAGGATTGTGCAACCGCTATGCTGTGCACGTGAAACCGAGACAGCATAATATTAAATGTAAACTAAAACTTTATTTTTTTTGAAAAATAAAGTTTTTGTTTTTTTTTTAAAGCAGAGGTCCCGCTTATGTGGCCTGGGAGACTGAGGTAACCTCACCCAGGCCCCTGTGTGTCCCCTGCTCCCTGACTTGCCCTGGATGTCTATTCTCTGAGTTCTGACACCTGAGGAAGCTGGGTGTTTCTTTCTGGAAATTACACTGTGAGGAGCATGTGATCTCCAGACTCCGGGCCCCTACCCAGGAAGGATGTGGCTCTCAGAGGAGGCGCACTTCCTCCAGTTTATCCCGAGGCCTCTCCCTCTTTCCTCTCTGCGTTCTGCTGTTGTTGTTGGGATGATGGATGATGTGTGATCAAGGCTAGTTGATTTGGCCCTAAACCTTAGAAACCCAATTCCCATGAAATCCATGGATATCCTCACACATATACTTAAGGCCAAAAAGATTGAAGAACAGAAAGTGAAGACTTCTACTTCCCTTGAGGGAGAAGGAATTCCACAACAGGGTAGAGTTTCATGCATATTAACACAATTTTTATGTCAAACCTTGTCTGAAAATAATGACAAAACTAGAGAAACACATCTTAAATAACTCAAGAGCTGAAAGTAGGTATTGCCAGTATAACGTCCCAGAATAAATGAGAACCTGCAGAAGTCACCAAAGAACACAAGACACTTGCTCCCCGACATCGTCATATACTCCTGGCAAAGGCAGAGGGAAAAAGCCAGGACAAGTCCCCTGGGGGCTGGGAATCTGACAGGAGCCCCTCACAACAACCACAGAGACAACAATAAAGACAACAACCAAGTATTTCACCCTAAAGGATCACCAAAGGGAATCATGACCAGGTAGGAACTGACGGGCTTTCTGGGGGAACATTCAGCCTCAACTTTGCTCCAGATGCTCATGCACCAGATATTAACCCAGCGGCCAGGCTGACAGAGGGAAAGCCAACAAGCAGGTTCCTTTAAGGTCTGGGACCGTAGCGTGTCATTTACTTTAGTGCAGGTCCAAAGTCACCTGAGGAAATAACGGGTCAACCCCAGCAGCAGAGGTGGGACCTGCTCATCCTCCTGCCTGGGGAGTGGCCTCAGGAAGATCACAGAGCCCTTCCAGGAGGCCTTGGTGGAGGAAATGGGCTGGAGGACATGTGCTCTGGGACCAGCAGGGGGCGCTGGTGCACTGGGACTGAGAGCTCAGGGCTCTGGGCTAGGCAGCTAGGAACACACTCTATTGACCCCTACACACTTGGGCAGGCAGGTCCTCACTCAAGTGAGACTTCCCTGCACCTGGGGTCCCAGGAGCCACATGAGCCCTCAGCTCTAACACCCACAGGTGTCTCCTATCCCACCCCTCCCTCATGGATCCAACAATCTGACCTGATTTACAAAACAGATGGCCACACGACAAAAATAAGTTTGCTAGAAAAAAATGTGATCTCAGCTGCTCCATGCATATGGCAGAGGGGACATCTCAGAGGGGCTTTCTCAACGTCAGCAGTGAGGCCTCGGCACAGAGTCCCGGGGACTCCCCAGCACGGTCATGTGTCCTGCCCACCTCCTCACCCCTGAACGCCGAGTTTCCCATGGGGAGATGAGAGAGTAAAAGGCTCAGGCTGTCACCCTGTCTTCTGCTCCCGTCGCCTGGCACAGGCGGTCCTCGCTCATCCCTTCTGTCACCTTCTGACCTGCCATCCAGGGTCCTAAGTCAGAAGCTGCTGGCTCTGCCATCTGTGTCCAAGCCTTTATTTAAATAAGTTTAAATATGGTGCTCTCCCTCCTCTCTTCCTCCATCACTCCCTCCCTCTCTCCTGCCCTGGGCCACTCCATCCCAGAACCCTAGTTCTGGAAGGAGGTCACTACAACCATGATGAAGCTGAGGAGGAGGAAGACAGTCTGTGTGAGGGCCCAGCATCTGCCTCTTTCAATACCCCTCCCTCCACCCTCCAGGGGACAGCAGGGTGACCCTGGGGCAGGACTAGAGGGGAAGCTGATTTGCATGAGGCCCTTCTCCCCTAATGGGTGTGGGAGGCATGAAAAGGCCCAGGACTCCCAACTGCAGCCCAGGAGCCTGAGGAGCCACATCCTGTGAGTGTCCCCACCATGGTCTGGACGGTGCTTCTGCTCCAGCTCCTGGCGCACAGCTCAGGTCAGAGGAAGGGCTCTGCATCCTTGGGGGACACGGAACAGCAGGGGCTCATGATGACCTTCGTCCCTCATAACACCTGTCTCTCTCCTGTTGGTTTCAGGGGTGGATTCTCAGACTGTGGTGACCCAGGAGCCGTCAATGTCGGTATCTCCAGGAGAGACAGTCACACTCACCTGTGGCCTTAGCTCTGGGGCCATCTCTACTGGTAACTACCCTGCCTGGTACCAGCAGACCCCAGGCAAGCCTCCCCGCCAGCTCATCTACGAAACAAACACCCGCCCCTCTGGGGTCCCTGCCCGATTCTCTGGCTCCATCTCTGGGAACAAGGCCGCTCTCACCATCTCGGGGGCCCAGACTGAGGACGAGGCCGACTATTACTGTGCTCTGCATTTGGATGGTGCTACTTATTCACACGGTGATGCAGGTGCACGGGGAAGTGCAACCCGAACCCCTCACAGACTCAGGCGGCTGCGCGTGAGCAGACGGGAAGGAGGATGTTGCAAATGGTCACCCTCATCCTAAGGAGGGGGCTCCATGGCCCCGTTTTCCTGCCCGCTGGCCCCCCTGTGTGCCCCTGCGGTCTCTGCCAGGGGTGCCCGTCTCCCCCTTTTGACTCCAGGACCCCGGGGCTCCTGTCTCCCTGCCTGTGATCAGGGTAGGGGCTCAGCTCCAAAACACGTCAGCCCACACTGGGCGCAGAGACCCGCTTGTACTCCCCGCTGGATGGCCCCAGAAGCACACAGACACTGTCCCTCACGAGTCCACATACAGAGTCAACACCTCACCAGACGGGACCCTGAGCCGCTGGGAGTGTCAGAGTCCCAGTGGTCTGGGCTCTGCTCCACCTCAACCCAGAGACCAGCTCGCGGTTCAGACTTTTGAATGTTACCCGATGCACATACACATCTGTCCCCCCATACCCTCCTACAGTCCCTCTATTATCCTCTTAGGGAGGCTTGTCAAGCAGGAGGAACAGGCTTGTCTGAGTCAGGCAGTGTCTCTCGGGACCCACAGGGGACGCTGCTCGGTCTCCTTCCTGCATGTGAGGGGCGCTGGGGCCCTGCGTGTCTCCCAAATCCAGACTTTTAAGAGCTCCTAGTTCCATGGGATTAGTTCGCTTCCATTCCCCGCCCGGATCCGCCCACAGGAAGTAGGAGTGAGCCGCAGACCCTGGAGGGGGCCCGGGTCCGTCTGTGGGTGTCACACCGGAGGGACCCACCGCTGCTGACGTGCTCCCACTGTGACACGGTGGAAGGTGTGATGAGCGCCTCGGTCCTTTATCTGCCATCACGACCGCTGCTTTCTGTCTACCGCTCCGGCATTTCTCATTTCTCACGATTTCATAGTGGAAATCAGTATCGTTTGCGTTTTGAGCTTTCGAATTCTTTTCTTCTTGGGTGTTCATACTTCTCCTTGACTCAAAATTCGCTACATATAACATGACCCAAGTTTCTCCACTAGAAGAGACCCATTTGTATGCTAGTAAAATCATTGGGATGCGTATCTGTCCGTAACGGAACTGGGGTTCTCCAAGACATAGGAAGAGAAAGGGACAGAGTCGTGCACATGTCATTACACAGGAAATGTACCTGCAATTCCAAAACGGACACCAAACCCCATCTTCATTGTATACAACGATGAACACCCATCGTGTGTGCTGTCATCCTCAGGCACTGGAGGATTTTATCTCCCTGTTCACCCCCCACCCCCACACCCCGGCCCAGCCCCCCCGTTTCTTCTGCTCCACAGCAGACGTGGAGGGAAAGGAGATTTAAAATATCCCCTCATGTTCACCCAGCTTGTCCCCCTCAGGGCTGCTGATATTTCCGACTGGGAGACACGATTTTGCTTACTGTTCTGGAGCTGAGGTTGTCAGGTGTCTCATCATTTCATGGTGACCCTGGGCCTTTCCCTTCTAAAAACCTGTGCTGATGTCGGAGGTGCACACAGCGATGGCTCCTTAGAGCAAAGGGGACCTGCCAACCCAAGGCCGGCGGCGCCGTGGTGAGGGGCACCCGCGCCCGGGTCCTCCCGATGCTGCTGGAGACAGCTGCTCAGACTCTGTCATCGGGGGAACCCTGTCCCTTCACACGCCAGACATCGGCTTTGTCACGGTCCAGGGATCTCGCTTCTGCGGGGAGGGGTGGCCACTAGGGTGGAATTCCACTGAGGAAGAGAGGAAACATCCCCAGGGCGGGGTTAGCCTTGGGATGAACTTGACAGCTGGGCCAAGTGGGGAACAGACTCATGTCATCGCCCAGCCCTCAGCCACTCCATCCCAGAACCCCAGTTCCAGAAGGAGGTCACTAGAACCATGATGAGGCTGAAGACACACGACACAAATAAATTTGCTGGAAAAAATGTGATCTCCGCTGGAGGGAGGACTGACTGCTAAGATCCTCCAAAGAAGACAGGAGAGGTTTCCTGAGGAAGGAAGCAATGATCCTAAGGTTGGGTTTGGATTGGGATGAACTACATTGCTGGGGCCAGGAGGGGGCAGATATTCCCACCTCATCCTTCAGCCTCAGACCCTCCAGAGAAGGAAGTTAGGACTCAGGTCACCAGGACACCAGGGCACTGACTTGGTGAAAGACATCAACCCCCTCTCTCAGCGTCTCAGTTAATGTGGAGTCTATTGGTCTGTGTGAGGGGCCAGAATCTGCCTCTTTTGAGATCCCCCAGGGACAGCAGGGTGACCCTGGGGCAGGACTAGAGGGGAAGCTGATTTGCATGAGGCACCTTCTCCCCCTAATGGGTGTGGGAGGCATGAAAAGGCCCAGGACTCCCCACTGCAGCCCAGGAGCCTGAGGAGCCACATCCTGTGAGTGTCCCCACCATGGTCTGGACGGTGCTTCTGCTCCAGCTCCTAGCGCACAGCTCAGGTCAGAGGAAGGGTCTCTGCATCCTTGGGGGCAGGGTGGACGGTCGGACGGACACATAAAAGCAGGGTTGTGGGGTGACCCTTGTCTCCCCTAATAACACTCATGTCTCTCCCATTGATTTCAGGGGTGGATTCTCAGACTGTGGTGACCCAGGAGCCGTCAGTGTCAGTGTCTGCAGGAGGGACAGTTACACTCACCTGTGGCCTCAACTCTGGGTCAGTCTCTACTGGTAACTACCCCAGCTGGTACCAGCAGACCCCAGGCAAGCCTCCCCGCCAGCTCATCTACAGCACAAACAGCCGCCCCTCTGGGGTCCCTGATCGCTTCTCTGGCTCCATCTCTGGGAACAAAGCTGCCCTCACCATCTCGGGGGCCCAGCCTGAGGACGAGGCCGACTATCACTGTCTCACGCACTTGGGCAGCACTTTACATTCACACAGTGATGCAGACGCACGGGGAAGTACAACCAAAACCTCCTCCTAGGCCAGTGAGGGCGAACCTTTGAGCTCGGCGTGTCAGCGTTTTGAAAAACACTAACTTAACTCCGGTGCCGTGTCACATATAGAAATTTTTTGATATTTGAAACCACAGTAAAACAAAGATTTATATTTTTGATATTTATTTTATATATTTAAATGCCATTTAACAAAGAAAAATCAACCAAAAAATGAGTTCGTGTGTCACCTCTGACACGCGTGTCATAGGGTCGCCATCACGGTAGGCATAGAATGGCTCGGTTTTAGCTGTGAGGCATCAGGACCAAGACATCCCTGTGCTCCTGCCTCCCTCCCCTGGGACGCTCTCCCTAAGCCCAGGTCTGAGGTCCTTTCTGCCTCCTGCAGGGGGAGCAGCAGACCTGTTGGCCCCGAGGGCTCCCGGGCTCACCTCTGACCTGGGGAGCTCCGACAGGGGTGACTGACCCTCAGGGGTTCAGCCTGTTTCCCGGCTCCTGGCTGGTGCCCATGGCCGCCCTGACCTCCTCTGAGCTGGGCCACCCCCAGTCTAGTGAGGAGGCTGCAGGTCACAGTCACAGATCTCATCACAACCTGGGGAAGTGCGGTGGCCGTCCGCCCGGCCCTCCCCTGGGACTCAGCCCTCTGTAGTGGCGCTCGGGACAGTGTGAGACCCGGATGGGAAACCAGGTGCCACACCTTCGCTTCAGAGTGAGGTGGACAAATGTGATCACGTGATGCGGGGTCACATGACCAGAGACCCTTGCGATCCAGCCAGTCTAGAAGCTGAGGCCTCAGAGAGCAAATGTGAAGAAAAGGGTCGGATATGATCTCCTCTCTCTTCAGTCCTCAAGGGAGAAAAATCCGAGAATAACTTGGGAGAAATTTGCTCAGGAAAGAAAAATCCCAGTATATTAGGTTCCAGAAGGAGCCATAAGGGCGGACTAGAACAGACGGCTGAAGGCAAACCCATTTCTTCCGGGAGGACCACGTCCCGCGGTGCCGAGTCTCCGAGAGGCAAGGGAAGAAACCCTGTTTTATGTTCGTCAAGTCCATTGTGTCAGAGGCATTTCAGTGCCACGCAACTGCATGGATTTGGCTCAGCGGATAGAGTGTTGGCGAAGGGCCCTGGGTCCCATTCCTGTCGAAGGCATGTGCCTGAGGGCGTGCAGGAGGCAGCCGATCAGTGATTCTCTCTCCTCAACGATGTGTCTCTCTCCCTCCCTCTCCCTTCCTCTGTGAAACCAATAAAAACATATTTAAAAATAAATAAATCAATAACAGGGCCTTCTCCTCCACTGCCTGGGGCTCTCCCCACCCCCAGGAAGCACCAACGTGCTGCTCCTTCCTTCCCGGACTCTGGCCGCTGCTGTGCTTGCCCCGCGCAGGCCTCCTGGGAGCGAGGTGGGAGGAGGGGGACCTGGGTGCTGAGCGGCCTGGGCAGCCATGTGGTGCTGAGCGGGCCTGGGTGTCTGGGAAGCTCTCCACTGGGCAATCACATGCTTGTCCCCTCATGTCTGCTAAGTGCCCATGGGACCAAGCCTCAGAGACCCCCCTTAGCCCCTGGGGAGCCTTAGAGGAGGCCCTGCCCAGTCCCACCCCTCCTGATATCACACTGGCCATTGGTTGGCACCAGGGCCTGGGAGGGATTTTATTGGCCAGAAGAAGGAGCACATTTGCATAAAGAACGCTTTCCCCTGGGTCTGGGGGATAAGAGGACCTGCAGCCGGTGGGCCCAGCAGAGCTCTTGGGTGTCTGTACCATGGCCTGGCGTCCTCTCTCCCTCCTCACTCTCCTCCTTCACTGCACAGGTCAGCACGGCCGCAGGGTCCTGGCTCCCAGCTCACTGAGACCCCTCCCCTTCACACATGCTGGGAGTGTCCTTCCCCATTGTCCTTCTTCTAGGACATCACACGTGTCTGTGTTTCAGGGTCCCTGTCCCAGCCTGTGCTGACCCAGCCGCCGTCTGCATCTGCCTCCCTGGGAGCCACGGTCAAGCTCACCTGCACCCTGAGCCGGGAGCACAGCAGCTACTATATTAGCTGGTATCAGCAGAGACCAGGACAGGCCCCTCGGTACATCATGTACCTTAACAGCGACGGAAGCCACGGCAAGGGGGACGGGATCCCTGATCGCTTCTCGGGCTCCAGCTCCGGGGCCGACCGCTACTTAACCATCTCCAGCCTCCAGTCTGAGGACGAGGCTGAGTACCTCTGCGGAGTATCTCATAGCATCGGAGTGCCGTTTGGGTACACAGCGGTTGAGAGCAAGGGAGAAGGGGAACAAAAACCGTTCTTGCGAACTTGCTGCAAATCATTGCACATGGGTGACAGAGAGGCGCTGTCCCGAGCCATTAGAAGCCTCGGATGTTTCTTCCTATTCCTCGCTGTCTACTGAGTCCTGCCATGCGCTCCCCAGGAAGTAGGTGACGAGGTTTCTAGAAGGTCAATTGATTACTTAGGAATTTTTTTAATTAAAAAATAAAGAAGAGAGAGGGCGATCCTGCCGAACCCCTGGTTCTGCTCAGGCCGTTCCCTGGGGAGCAGGCACACGCTCCCCTGCACACGGCCGCCTTCGTCCATATGTATCTGGGCGCAGTGCCACCAAATGGCCACCGTTAGAACGTAACTCACTTCACGCCTCAGCGAAGGATTCAGACTCTAGAAACAGACTAACAATCCCATTCCCATTTCAGAGGAAAAGAGCGAGAGGGACAGGGAGACCGAGGGGCAGGGGAGAGGAAGGTACGAAAGTAAATGCTTTTTAAAATAAATACTTTGTTATTGATTTCAGAGGCAAAGGGAGAAGGAGAGACAGAAACATCAATGATGAGAGAATCATGGGCTGGCTGCCTCCTGCACGTCCCCTACTGGGGATTGAGGCCATCAACAGGGCATGTGTCCAGACCAGGGATCGAACCCTGACCTCCTGGTTCATAGGTGAACGCTCAACCACTGAGGGCCGGCTGATTTTTCCTGACGCATCTCCACGTTTAGACCAGGGTCTGGGTGTGACAAATGCACCACAAACCCCACCCCCAGTCGCACACCTGCTCCTCCACCTGACCTCACCGGTGTCGGGGGCATCCCCGCCTCTCAGAGCGCCGTCCTCCACCTGACACTTGGGGCCATTGCTTCCACCCTCCCGGCCTGGGGTTCAGCCGGTCGCCTCCCTGTGTCCTGACTCGGGACACGTGCCTTTCCACCCGTCCCCCGTTTTCTCTGCTGTCATTTCCTCCAGCTGCCCCAGAATGTCCCCTGCAAGGTCTCCCTGTCCCGTTTCATCCTAGAACTTTCCGCAGAGCTAAGTCTCTAACGTGCAGCACTGGCACTGGCACAGGCGCAGGTGGATTAAAAACGTCCCAGCACACAGGGCGCGGTCTCAGTGCAGCCGGACAATCCATGGGCTGCGCAGCCCGTCCCTCCTGGAGCCAATTCAGCGGAGACAGGGAGGAATCATATGAGCGTTGATTCCCATCCTGCCGCAGCCTGGGAGAGGGGTGGGTCACCCACAGAAATCTGCTCTGCCCCCCATAAGCCCGCTGCTTGTCTTGGGGAGAAGGACAAGGATTACAGGGGACGTAGGCAATGGGTGTGCCAAATGGCAGTTCACAGGTAATGGGGGCTAGAGATTTGCAAAGGTCTGTGGGTGTGCAAAGGCTGGGGGTCTTCAAAGGACTGGCGGCTCTGGTTTCTGCAACCAGGTTGGTCATCTTTCCATGATCACAGGCAGCTCCCTGGTGGGGAGGATGGGCCGCAATCCCAGGTGAGCTCCCGGGTCCCACCTGCCTTCTCTAATCTGAACAAAATCCCAGTGAACAGAGCAGGACCCATCTCTCCCCCGTGCTCTGTTCCTGCCCACCCCCTGCTCTGGCAGAGCGAGCATCCCTCCCCCTCCATCTGCTCCCGGGAAGGTCTGTGTCCCCTTCATGAGCATCCCTTCACTCTCAGCACCCAGAGCGAGCCCCTCCTCGGAGCCCCCCGCAGGGACAGATCCTCTTTGCTTTCTGTTCCCCTCGCTGTGTCCTTAGCTGCACAGCAGCCCCAGGCTCTCCTGGGTCAGGGTTCCTGTGCGCCCAAATCAGGGACGGTCACACCAAGGCCGCACCTGAGGGATAAGTCTCAGGTGCTGGAAGCACAGGAGTCAAGGACAAGTCAAGGACAGGGGTGAAGGTGAGGTTTTGGAGCAGGCTGAGGGTAAAGGGGTTCGCCTGGGACCAGCAGAGGGCGCCGAGAGACCGTGATTGAGGGTTTCTGCAAACCAGGGGCTCCCAGCTGGGCGGCCCTCTAGGGACCCCAGGCCCCAGGGCTGGGCCCTTTGATTCTTATGAGAACTGGGCAGGCGTGTCGCCTCTGGGCCTGACCGAGGCCCCTGCACGTGGCTGTGTGTGGCCCCAGCAGCTGCTTCCTCCAGTGCCGCCCGTGGGGACACAAGTGCACCAGTTTGGTTTCCCTGGGCAAGGGCCCCAGACACCACTGTGCCCCTGGGAGAAGGGCAGGGGGTGGGGCACATTTGCATGAGCAGCCCCTCCTCTGCGAAGCCAGCTGGGCGGGGATAAGAGGAGCCTGAAGCCTGGAGCAGCTCAGCCTCTGCTCTGAGGACCCAGGATCAGTTGTGAGCACCATGGCCTGGGCCCCTGTGCTCCTCGTGCTCCTTGCTCACTACACAGGTAGCCACAGGCCTCGGGGACCTGGGGTACCTGCCCCCTGAGCCTTCTATTCACTCCCATGTGTCTGTGTCCGCAGGGTCCCTCTCCCAGCCTGTGCTGACTCAGCCACCCTCCCTCTCTGCATCTCCTGGAGCAACAGCCAGACTCACCTGCACCCTGAGCAGTGACCTCAGTGTTGGTGGTAAAAACATGTACTGGTACCAGCAGAAGCCAGGGAGTGCTCCCCGGTTTTTTTTGTACTACTACTCAGACTCAGACAAGAAGCTGGGACCTGGGGTCCCCAGTCGAGTCTCTGGGTCCAAAGACACCTCGACCAACACAGCGCATCTGCTCATCTCGGGGCTGCAGCCTGAGGACGAGGCTGACTATTACTGTCAGGTGTATGACAGTGGTGCTAAGCACAGTAACACACACTGATGGGGAAGTGGGACAAAAACCTCGGCCTCCTTGCTCCAAGCTCCTGACATATCTACTGAGGCAGGAAATGCCTGACTGGTAACCACAGGCCTAAGCCCCGGGGTTTGTGGCTTAAGTGATGCTGAGAGTGTAGGTACTAAATATCCACAAAGGAAGAGAGGGAAGGGGACAGACACTGTTAAGCACAGTACACGCGGGAGCAGAGCCGCTTGCTTCCCTAGGAAGGTACCGCCTCACACCCTCCAGGGAACCCCTGGTCCGTTCCCACAGATCAGGGGGAGGGGATAGGACAACGAAGGGGGCGGCGAGCCCATGAGCTGCAGGAGCCACGATGGCACAGGGAGGCCGGTCAGGCCACCTGGGAAAGGATTAGACGGGAAGGGACGCAATCCCAGGAGATCCAAGAAATAGGTTGGTTCCAGTGGACCCTTCAGCAGCCCAGGGAGCTTAGGAAACAGACTGGTTAGTTGGCAAAGGGCCCCTGGTCCTTCCCAAGCCTGAGATACTATATAATGCAATCAGCTTAGCAAACAAGTACCCTCCCGCTCTGTAACACCCCCTTGCCCTGTGCACTCACTCACACATTCTCTCTGAAGCAGGGATGTTGGTCTAGCAGCCGCCTGGGGCCCATGGATAACCGGGCTCCAAAGGCTGAGCTTTCATAAGGTACAGGGTCTCTGGGCCTTGGCCCCATTTCTGGCCCCGATGAGGACAGATTGGACTTTCTATGGGGGAGTGGACGGAGATGGGACGCTGGGAGCCTGGGGCAGCCAGCTGACGCTCACCACGCCACAGCCCCCCTGTTCCTGGGTCCCTGGAATGCTTTCCCTGAGACCCCGTGACAGAACACAGTTTCCACTGGCAAGGATTCCGCACTGTGACTCTTCCCCCTTTTAGTGTGAAAGGCGCATGATGTCTCTTTAACGTTAAGACGAACTAAAATGTATGCCAATATGACAATGACAGTCAAATACAGGCAGAATGGAGACACCTTTTCAACAGTGACACCCCAATGGGACAGAAGGTGAAGTCCATCCACATGACAATCCAGAGGCCCCAAGATTTCTTAGGTGAGATCAACCTTCACCACTGTGTGTGTGTGTGTGTGTGTGTGTCTGTATACCTGTGTGTGTGTGTGTATACCTGTGAGTGTGTGTCTGTATACCTGTGTGTGTGTGTGTGTGTGTGTGTGTGTGTGTATACCTGTGTGTGTGTGTCTGTATATCTGTGTGAGTGTGCCTTTGTGTGTGTGTGTGTTTGCTGATGGGGTCTCAGGGGCTCTGTCCTCTGGGCTGGGCAGAGTCCTGCTCACAAGCCCAGGGAAGGTCCCAGCAGCTGCCTCCATTCTCATGTCTCCCAGGGGGACACTCTGAGACTCACCCTAGAGCTCTAGTCTGTCTAACAGCACAGCTCAGGCCTGGCGGTGGTAGTGGTTGGGGTGGGGGTGGGGGGGTACCGGATTGAGGGGGG
>JAWPEG010000010.1:25666809-25680261 GCA_035771395.1 Myotis vivesi
TCAGGGATCCCTGGGGGGGTGAGAAGTCCCTGCCCTGAGAGGGAGGGGGTGGGAAAGGCAGGGCTGAATTCCAGAGCCTCAGTCTCTCCCTGTTCAGCTCCAGGTTACCCATCTGGTCATTAGTGAATCTGGACTCTGGACCAGCAGGGGGCGCTGTGGGTCTGTCCCTGGGTCAGCGAGGGCCCTCAGCTGGGAAGCCAGGGTGGGGAATCCTGCTTTGTGCCTCTGCTCTGTGCTCACTGGGGACCAGCAGCTCTGACCTCCCAGGGCCCCGCAAGCCCCCCCGTCCCCCATCCCCAGCCACACAGCTTTCACCACATTTATCCCCGGGGACACCAGGAGGAGGGAGCATTTGCATGAAGGGCTCCCCTGGGCCCTCCCAGGAGGGGACAGGTTAAGAGAGACAGTGCAGGCCTCTCAGGTCTGAGGCTCAGAAGCAGAGCGTGGGCGTCTCCACCATGGCCTGGGCCCCTCTCCTCCTCGCCCTCCTTGCTCACAGCTCAGGTGACTGACTGGGGGAGCGGGACAAGGGAGGATGGGGCACCTGGGGATGCACTGTTCTCTTCTCCTGAGCGCCCGCCCTGAGAAATGACCTCAGCCCCACTGTCTGTGTCTGTGTCCTTTGTTCCAGGGTCCGGGTTGCGGGCCGGGCTGACACAGGAAGCCTCGCTGTCGGGGTCTCTGGGCCAGATGTCCTGCAAGGGGAACAGCAACAATGTTGGAGCACGTACTGTGGGCTGGTACCAGCAGGTCACGGGCTCTGCCCCCAAAACCGTGATGCTCGGCAGCTCCAGGCCCTCGGGGATCCCGGAGCAGTTCTCTGTCTCCAAGTCCGGCAACACAGCTTTGCTGGTCATCACGGGCCTGCAGCCTGAGGACGAGGCTGTTTATTACTGTTCAACGTGGGACAACGGCATCAGCAATCACACACTGCTCCACACCCACGGGGAACTGAGACAAAAACCCGCCCTGTTCCCCCTGATCGCCTCTGAATGCCGTGACACAGAAGCAATGGCTGTGGCAGACCCTACCGCAGTGATGGCGAAACTTCTGAGCTCGGCGTGTCAGCATTTTGAAGAACCCTAACTTAACTCTGGTGCCGTGTCACATATAGAAATTTTTTGATATTTGCAACCACAGTAAAACAGAGACTTATATTTTTGATATTTATTTTATATATTTAAATGCCATTTAACAAAGAAAAATCAACCAAAAAAAAAGAGTTCGGGTGTCACCTCTGACACGCGTGCCATAGGTTCGCCATCACTGCCCTACAGGGTCCTATTCAAGAGTCGTTCTGAGCACAGACTTGCTTTATTATTTTATTAATTTCTTAATCCTCAGCCAAGGATATTTTCTCATTGATTTTTAGAGAGAGTGGGAGAGAGAGGGAGAGAGAAACATCGATGTGAGAGAAGCACATTGATTGGTTGCCTCCTGCAGGAGCCCAGACCAGTGCCCGGGCCGAAGAGGAGCCTGCAACTGAGGTACATGCCCTTGACCAGGACTGAACCCGGGACCCTTTGGTCTGCAGGCCGATGCTCTATCCATTGAGCTACACCGGTTAAGGTTCACAGGCCCATTTTAAATAGGTAGTGAGAGGTGATCTCTCTCAAATTGTTTTTTATCCCAATGTCATTGTGATATGGTTTGCATGCCCTAAATGTCACAGGTTTAATGTGCACAATAGACCAGCATTTAGTATATGTGCAGAGTGCTGTAACCATCCCATATTCTAGTTGTAGACTTTTCCTTTGCCCTCAGAGAAGGCCTCACACGTACTAATAATGCCTATCACACCCCTGCCAGTCCTGGGTAAATCCACTCTCTGGATTTACATATTTCCTGTGAGGGCATTTCACATGGATGGAACTGGAAAATAGGTAGTCCTTTGTGGCTATTGTTTCTTTTAATTCTTTTTTAAAAAATATTTTTACTGCTATCAGAAGGAAGGGAGAGAGAGATAGAAACATCAATGATGAGAGAGAATCATTGATTGTCTGCCTCCAGCATGGTCTCCACTGGTGTTGGAGCCCACAACCTGGGCATGTGCCCTTGAACCTGTGACCCTTCAGTCCACAGGCTAATGCTATATCCACTGAGCCAAACATTCTGAATAATGTACTTGAGGCCCATCCATACTGGGACATGGGTCAACAGTCCAATTATTTTTTACCTAATAATATTGCAATGTCTGAGCACACCAGCGTTTGCTGACGCTTCTGCTGATGGGCATCTGAGGGGTTTTCATCCTTGGCTGCTATGCATAGCGCTGCTGGGACCTGTGCACCAGGTATGGCTTGTTTGGCTTTTAGACGATGTATGTTTCCATTTCTCCTGGGAGACACTTGGGAGTGGGATTGCGGAGACACAGGATGATTTGACAGGACAGCTTTTGAGTCACTGGTGGACGTTTTCCAATATGGCTGCGCTGCTTGTCGTTTGTCCCCGCAATGACCAGGGTTCTGATTTCTCCAAGGCTTCACCCACCTTTGTCACTACGTCTCACATTCACATGGCCCTGCTGGCCTGGGGAAGTGACTTCTCACTGCAGTTCTCACTGATCCTTTTCCAAGGACCAATCACATTGAGCATCCTTCCATGTGCTACATGCTCTTCTCAGTTAGAAGACCCAAGTATCTGAGGTGGTTTAACTGAATTCTTGCTGAAATCATATACCCAGGCTGTGCTCCTCTCTGCACAGCAGGAGTTCTCCAATTCCTCAGAGAATATGGGGTGAGCAGCAGGAGGCCTGTCCTTTCCGTGAGGACCAGGCAAGGGGAAGGTCTAAGGCAGTGGTCGGCAAACCACGGTTTGTGAGCCACATGCGGCTCTTTGGTCCCTTGAGTGTGGCTCTTCCACAAAATACCACGTGAGGGCGCACACATACAGTGTGATTGAAACTTCATGGCCCATGCGCAGAAGTTGATTTTCGGCCGGGGCCAATCTATTTTAAAGAAGTGGTGTTAGAAGAAGTGGGGGGTGTTGGTCGGGCAGGCAACAGAAGATGGGGCGCAGGCGGGCCACAGGATATGCAGCCTGGGGGAGGTACATTGTTTTGAGGTATGTTCCCTGAGTCGACCCCTTCCAACTCTCCATCCACACTCATCTATCTGAAACAAGTATACAAGATGAGTGTGGATGGGAGAGTTGGAAGGGGTTGACCTCAGAGAACTTACCTCAATTATATTGAGGATGTTTTTAGCAAAAGCCAGCTTAGGAGTACTCTAATTAAGTTAATAACAATGTACCTACCTATATAGTTTAAGTTTAAAAAATGTGGCTCTCAAAAGAAATTTCAATCGTTGTACTATTGATATTTGGCTCTGTTGACTGATGATTTTGCCGACCACTGGTCTACGGGATCGGTCTTGATGGGCCCTGCAGCCTGAGGAATCACTGGAACCACCTGAGTGCTCCCCCTGCCTCACACACTCGCCTTGTATTTTATCACCCCACACCCCCCTCCTAGAGTTGTTGTTCTGGCCTGACGTACAGGCAGAGACAGATGGACAGTCACACCCGCGGGACACATGTGTATGAAGAAACAAGGCCTATGGGTGCCTTGGACACAGGATCACAGACACTTGGGGATGGGAGACTCAGTACCAACAACGAGGCCTGAGCTCTGGGAATTCCCCATGGGGACCCAGATCCCTCTGCTCTTCCCCCTCCACCCTCGCTGGACAAGCAGTTTCATTAGAGGGATGGAAGGATGTCAGTTTGGGACACGTGCACTGCTCACCCCCTTACATCCCAATCCCTTGTTCACCCTCCCATTCTTCCTGCCCCACAGCAGAAGGGAAAGGGACAGGGTCCAGGACTAAGTCGGGGAGACTCCAGTTCCATCACAGCCCAGACCTGAGATCTGTGACCTTCTCCTGGTCTCACCGCTTCAGGGAGTGTGACTGCTAAGATCCACCAACGAAGACAAAAAGGGGTTTCACTGAGGAAGAATCAGTGTTCCCAGGGGTGGTTTGGATTTGAGGTGAACTAGATTGCTGTGGCCAGAGGGGCAGTGGATACTCCCACCTCATCTTTCAGCCTCACACCCTCCAGGGTCAGAAAGTTAGGACTGAGGTCACCAGGACACCAAGGCACTGACTTGGTGACAGAGTCAACCCTTTCCCTCAGCGTCTCAGTCGCCATGCAGCCTGGACTGTGTGAGGTCCCAGCATCTATCTTTTTCGGGACTTTCCCCAGGGGACAGCAGGGTGACCCTGGGGCAGGACTAGAGGGGAAGCTGATTTGCATGAGGCCCTTCTCCCCTAATGGGTGAGGGAGGCATGAAAAGGCCCAGGACTCCCCACTGCAGCCCAGGAGCCTGAGGAGCCACATTCTGTGAGTGTCCCCACCATGGTCTGGACGGTGCTTCTGCTCCAGCTCCTGGCGCACAGCTTAGGTCAGAGGAAGGGCCTCTGCATCCTTGCGGGGCACAGAACAGCAGGGTCTCAGGGTGACCTTGGTCCCTCATAACACCTGTCTCTCTCCTGTTGGTTTCAGGGGTGGATTCTCAGACTGTGGTGACCCAATAGCCGTCAATGTCAGTATCTCCAGGAGGGACAGTCACACTCACCTGTGGCCTTAGCTCTGGGGCCATCTCTAGTGGTAACCACCCCAGCTGGTACCAGCAGACCCCAGGCAAGCCTCCTCGCACGCTCATCTACCAAACAAACACCCGCCCCTCTGGGATCCCTGCCCGCTTCTCTGGCTCCATCTCTGGGAACAAAGCCGCCCTCACCATCTCGGAAGCCCAGCCTGAGGACAAGGCCGACTATCACTGTGCTCTGTACAGGGGTGGTAGTACTGATACTTACACGGTGATGTAAACCCCCGGGAAGTGCAACCAAATCCTGCTCATGGGCTCGGACTGGCTCGGCCTGAGATGCAGAAGGAAAGAGCGGGGGTGGAAGTGGCTGTTCCTCCCTTCCCGTCTCTCGGAAAATCAGGAGAACAAATACCCTCTGGTGAGGATTAGCAACAACATCCAAATTCCAAGGAAGACTGACCATGACCCAGTGACTCCACATCTGGGTGTATTTCCCAAGAAACCGGAAGCACTGATTGGAAGGAGTACATGCACCCCACGCTCCCTGCAGCCTTCTTTACAATGGCCGAGCTATGGGAGCGACTCAGTGCCGGTCAGGAGAAAGGTGGATGGAAAGTGCTGGTACCTCTATATAATGGAACATTACCCGGTTATAGAAAAACAACAATGAAAGCCTATGACACCATGGATGGAACTAGAGGGTATTATGCAAAGTAAAGTAAGTCAGAGGGAGAAAAACAAACACCAGATCATTTCACCCACATGTGGAACCGCAATAACAAAAGAAATGAATGAACAAAATGTAATCAAACTCATAGAGTCAGAGAACAGAGTGATGGTTGACAGAGGAAAGGGGGGATGGAAGAGTGAGTGAAGAAGCTGAAGGGAGTAAGAGGAATAAGTTGGTGGTTATGAAATAGTTGCAGGCATCTAAATACAGCACAGAGAATACAGTGACTAACAGTGTAGGAACTGCCTATGTTTCCATGTGGGTTTGGAAATATCAAGGGGTCACTTTGTAAAGCATATGATTATCTATCCACCATGTTATACCCATGAAACGAACACAAAGGACCATTGACTGTAACTGTCACTCAGAACTAAAATTCAATAGAAAGCAAAGCGGAAGTGTAGCTTCTGTGACCTGGGAGCCTGGGCAGCTTCTGCCACACCCTGTGCATACCCTGCTCCTGGCCTTGGCGGGATGTGTGTTCTCTGGATCCTGACCCCTCAGGGAGCTGGATATGGGTTTCCCTGGAAATTCCACTGTGAGGAGCATGTGACCTCCAGGCTCTGGGACCCTCCCCAGGAAGGACACGGCTCTCAGAGGAGGCTCCCGTCCTCCAGTTTATTCCGTGGCCTCTCCTTCTTTCCTCTGCACTTGTTCTTGTTGTTGGGATGATGTGTGATCGATGTTAACTGACATGGGCCTGGATGTTAGAACCCAATTCTCATGGCATCCATGGAGCTCCTCACAAATATCCTTGATGAAGCCAATGGAGACGGGAGAACAGGAAATGAGGACTTCTAACTCCCATGAGGGAGAAAAGTTCTAAAAGGGGTGGAGTTTCATTCATAATAGTATTCATTTTATATCAACCCTTGTACTGAAAAAACATTACAACACTAGAAAAACGCTATTTTAAACACCAAAAGAGCCAAAAGGAGGTACTGACAGTGTAACGTTCAAGGATAAGAGAAAAGCTACAGGACTAATCTGAAACACAGACATGTCTCCCTTCACATCATTACAGTCTCCTGGGAAAGGGAGAGGCAAAAAGCCAAGACATGCCCACGTGGGCCCTGAATGTCACAACCAATACAAAGACAACAACAACAACAACAACAAACATGAATTTCACCCTAAAGGATCACCCAGTGGAATCATGACCAGGTAGGAACTGACGGGCTTTCTGGGGAACCTTAAGCCTCAAACTTTGCTCCAAATGCCCATGCACCAGAAATTAACCCAGCGGCCAGGCAGACAGAGGGAAAGCCAACAAGCAGGTTCCTTAAGGTCTGGGAACGTAGCGTGTCATTTACTTTAGTTCGGGTCCCGAGGAACCTGAGGAAATAACGGGTCAACCCCAGCAGCAGAGGTGGGACCTGCTCATCCTCCTGCCTGGGAAGTGGCCTCAGGAAGATCACAGAGCCCTTCCAGGAGGGCTGGGTGGCTGGGAGGAAATGGGCTGGAGGACAGGTGCTGCGGGACCAGCAGGGGGCGCAGGTGCACTGGGACTGAGAGCTCAGGGCTCTGGGCCAGGCAGCTAGGAACACACTCTACTGGCCCCTGCACACTTGGCAGGCAGGTCCTCACTCAAGTGTGACTTCCCTGCACCTGGGGTCCCAGGAGCCACATGAGCCCTCAGCTCTGACACCCACACTTGTCTCCTATCCCAGCCCTCCCTCATGGAGTCATTGTCCAGGCCTCATTCACAGGCAAAGAGAGAGAAGCAATCACACAACAAAAAATAATTTTGGTGGAAGAATTGTGACCTATGAAAAATTAAACTGATCATGCTAGTGTTAATGTATAGATGACTGGCTAGTGATTCCAACATAAACACCATAAATCACAGTGTCATTTCCCCTCTGATGAACGCCAGTGTGTGTATTACCTTCCTCAACAACTGGAGACATGTTGTCCCTGCTCATCCCCTTACATTTCTCCATCCCTCCCATTCTTCCTGCCCCTCAGGGAAGGGACTATAAACTGTTCTGTGACGTTCACACCAACTCGCTCACACTCAGGGTTGATCTCACGTCTTATCATGACACACATGCTCTATTTTGTTATATCAGATGTTAATTGGTTTCTCACAATATCATGGTGATACTGTGACAATTTCTCCTCAAAACCCTATTTAATTAGAAGGTCCATCATATAAGTAATGGCTTCCGAGGACAAAGGAGAGTGGCCACCCCTGCCTGGAGGCGCAGCTCTCTGCACCAGGAACCCCAACCCTGGTCCCCTGACCATTACTCCTGGTTCAGGGACAAGTACGGATGGACAGAGAACTCACTCCTGGAGGGAGGACTGACTCCTAAGATCCCCCAAGGAAGAAAAGGAGGGGTTTCTTGAGGAAGGAAGCAGTGTTCCCAGGGGTGGGATTTGGAATAACTAGATTGCTGGGGCCAGGAAAGGGTGGACACTCCCACCTCATCCTTCAGCCTCAGACGCTCCAGGGAAGGAAGTTAAGACTGTGGTCAGCAGGACACCAGGGCACTGACTTGGTGAAAGACATCAACCCCTTCCCTCAGCATCTCAGTTAATGTGGAGACTATTGGTCTGTGTGAGGGCCCAGCACCTGCCCCTTTCAAGATCCCACAGGGGCCCTAACCGGTTTGGCTCAGTGGATAGAGCAGTGGCCTGCAGACTGAAGGGTCCCAGGTTCGATTCCGGTCAAGGGCATGTACCTTGGTTGCGGGCACATCCCCAGTAGGGGGTGTGCAGGAGGCAGCTGATCAATGTTTCTCTCTTATCGATGTTTCTAACTCTCTATCCCTCTCTCTTCCTCTCTGTAAAAAATCAATAAAATATATTAAAAAAAAAAAGATCCCCCAGGGGACAGCAGGGTGACCCTGGGGCAGGACTAGAGGGGAAGCTGATTTGCATGAGGCACCTTATCCCCTAATGGGTGTGAGAGGCATGAAAAGGCCCAGGACTCCCCACTGCAGCCCAGGAGCCTGAGGAGCCACATCCTGTGAGTGTCCCCACCATGGTCTGGACGGTGCTTCTGCTCCAGCTCCTGGCGCACAGCTCAGGTCAGAGGAAGAAACTCTGCATCCTTGGGGGACACAGAACAGCAGGGCTTCAGGGTGACCTTCGACCCTCATAACACCTGTCTCTCTCCTGTTGGTTTCAGGGGTGGATTCTCAGACTGTGGTGACCCAGGAGCCGTCAATGGCAGTATCTCTAGGAGGGACAGTCACACTCACCTGTGGCCTCAGCTCTGGGGCCGTCTCTAGTGGTAACTACCCTGCCTGGTACCAGCAGACCCCCGGCAAGCCTCCACGCAGGCTCATCTACTACACAGACAGGCGCCCCTCTGGGGTCCCTGATCGCTTCTCTGGCTCCATCTCTGGGAACAAAGCCGCCCTCACCATCTCGGGGGCCCAGCCTGAGGATGAAGACGACTATTACTGTAATTTGCACGTGGGTAGTAATGTTTACACGGTGATGTAAACCCACGGGGAAGTGCAACCAAATCCTGCTCATGGGCTCAGACTGGCTCAGCCTTTGATGCAGAAGGAAAGAGCGGGGGTGGAAATGGCCAACACACCATGGGAAGAGGGCATGTTCCATGGCCCCATCTGTCCAGGAATTTGTGGTCATGTGTCTCCCAAGACTCTCCTAGGGCGGGTCCATCTCGTCATGCGATTCCTGCAAGAACGGGCTTTCCCTCCTCCTCTCCGCCCATAGTTACAGGGATGAGGTCAGCTCCCAAGTGGATCAGCCTACAGTGAGACTCAGAAGTCTTAGCAGTACCTGTACGACTCCCCTAACTTAAAGAGCAATAACAAGATATTCTCATTTATGAATTCGACAGAGGAGATGAAGTTAATGTTAATATTGGCCTTGAAATGGCGCATTACCTGGCTCTTGTTAGAAATGCAATTCCCATGATAGACCCACTGAGTCAGAGACGTGTTGTTGTCTAGAATCTCTCTGTCCATATGCTCTCTAGAAAGAGGTTCAACATGAATGCTGGAGAAGCTCCTCTCCTTCCATTGTTATCTTCCTTCCTCCACATTAAATAATCAACTCAAAATGCATGAAAGACTGACATGTAAGACTCAAAACCATAAAACTCCAAAAAAAGTAGGCACTAAAATCTCTGACATTAATCTTACCAACATTTTCTCTAATGCATCTCCTCAGATACAAAAAGCAAAAGGAAAAATAAACCAAAGGGACTTTGGTATCAAAGTAAGGAGTTTTTTGCACTGCAAAGGAAACCACCAATAAAACAAAAAGACAGCCTGCAGTGATATAATGGAAGTAGGTATTCACCAATGATCATCCCATAAAGGGGTCCATGGCCCCCATTTATAAAGAGCTCACACAACTCAACAGCAAGAAGAGAAAGCAAATCCACAAAACAATCCAATTAAAAAATGGTAGAGGACCTGAATAGACTTCTCCAAACACAACACACAGAGGCCAACAGACAGAGGAAAAGATACTCAATGTCACTCACTATCTCAGAAATGTAAATTAAACCCACAGTGCAATGCCACCTCACATCCTCAGAATGGCGGTCATCAAATCTACAAACAACAAGTGTTGGCAAAGTTGTGAAGAAGAGTGAACCCCCATGCACTGTTGGGGGGAATGCAGATTGGTGTGGTCACTCTAGAAAGCTGTATGGAGGGGCCTTAAAAAATTGCAGGCCAAACTGTCTTATTACCCAGTGATTTCACATCTGGGTATTTATCTGAAGAAACCCCAAAACACTATATTGAAGAAATGCATGAGCCCCTATGTTAACTGCAGCATTACTTAAAATGGCAAAGCTATAGAAGCATCCAGGTGTCCACCAAGAGAGGAGTGGATAAAAAGTAGTAGTACATGTATACAGTGGAATATTACTCAGTTATAAAAACAACATTGAAATCTTATGACACTATGGATGGACCCAGTGAATATTATGCTAAGTAAAGTAAGTCAGACAGAGAAACACAAACACCAGATGATTTCACTCATATGTGGAATGTAAAGACCAAAATAAATAAACAAAAAAAAAATTGATGTGGACTCAGAGTACAAACTGATGGTTTCCTGAGGGCAGGGGGTCAGGAGACTGAGTGAAACAGTTGGGGGGATAAAGTACTAATTGCTGTTTCCCAAACAGTGACGGGAAAGTGAAAGCACAGCACAGGGAAGCCAGACAATAGCCTGTGATAACTCTGTGCGGTGCCAGGTGGGCCCAGGTACCAAGGGGACACTTTGTAAAGCATAGGATTGTACAACCGCTATGCTGTGCACTGAAACCGATACAAAATAATATTAAATGTAAACTAAAGTTGAAAAATAAGTGTGCTTTTTTTTTAAAGCAGAGGTCCCGCTTATGTGGTCTGAGAGACTGAGGTGACCTCACCCAGGCCCTGTGTGTCCCCTGCTCCCTGCCTTGGCCTGGATGTTTATTCTCTGAGTCCTGACACCTGAGGAATCTGGGTGTTTCTTCCTGGAAATTACACTGTGAGGAGCCTGTGATCTCCAGGCTCCGGGCCCCTCCCCAGGAAGGACATGGCACTCAGAGGAGGCGCACTTCCTCCAGTTTATCCCGGGGCCTCTCCCTCTTTCCTCTCTGCGTTCTGCTGTTGTTGTTGGGATGATGTGTGATCAAGGTTAGTTGATTTGGCCCTAAACCTTAGAAACCCAATTCCCATTCAATCCATGGGTATCCTCACACATATACTTAAGGCCATAAAGATTGGAGAACAGAAAGTGAGGACTTCTACATCCCATGAGGGAGAAGAGAACTCCACAACGGGGTAGAGTTTCATGAATATTAACACAGTTTTTATGTCAAACCTTGTCCTGAACATAATGAGAAAACTAGACAAACACATCTTAAACAGGTCAAGAGCCAAAAGCAAGTATTGCCAATATAATGTTCAAGTGTAAATGAGAACCTGCAGAAGTCACCAAAGAACACAAGACATTGTCATATACTCCTGGCAAAGGAAGAGGGAAAAAGCCATGACAAGTCCTCTGGGGGCTGGGACTCTGACAGGAGCCCCTCACAACAGCCACAGAGACAACAAGAACAACCATGAATTTCAACCTAAAGCAGCGATTCTCAACCTGTGAGTCGTGACCACCCTTTCACAGGTGTGGCGGTTGAACCACCCTTTCACAGCTGTCGCCTAAGACCATCTTGCATATCAGATTATTTACATTATGATTCGTAACAGTAGCAACATTACAGTTATGAAGTAGCAATGAAAATAATTTCATGGTTGGGTCACAACATGAGGAACTGTATTTAAAGGGCCAGAAGGTTGAGAACCTCGGCTCTAATGGATCACCCAGTGGAATCACGACCAGGTAGGAACTGAAGGGCTTTCTGGGGAATGTTAAGCCTCAAACTTTGCTCCAAATGCCCATGCACCAGAAATTAATCCAGTGGCCAGGCAGAGGGAAAGCCAACAAGCAGGTTCCTTAAGGTCTGGGAACGTAGCGTGTCATTTACTTTAGTTCGGGTCCCGAGGAACCTGAGGAAATAACGGGTCAACCCCAGCAGCAGAGGTGGGACCTGCTCATCCTCCTGCCTGGGAAGTGGCCTCAGGAAGATCACAGAGCCCTTCCAGGAGGGCTGGGTGGGAGAAAATGGGCTGGAGGACAGGTGCTGTGGGACCAGCAGGGGGCGCTGGTGCACTGGGACTGAGAGCTCAGGGCTCTGGACCAGGCAGCTAGGAACACACTCTACTGGCTCCTGCACACTTGGGCAGGCAGGTCCTCACTCGAGTGTGACTTCCCTGCACCTGGGGTCCCAGGAGCCACATGAGCCCTCAGCTCTGACACCCACACTTGTCTCATGTCTCACCCCTCCCCTCATGGAGTCATTGTCCAGGCCTCATTCACAGGCAAAGAGAGAGAAGCAATCACACAACAAAAAGTAATTTTGGTGGAAGAATTGTAACCTATGAAAAATTGAATTGACCATGCCAGTTTTAATGTGCAGATGATTGGCTAGTGATTCCAACATAAACACCATAAATCACAGTGTCATTTCCCTCTGATGGACACCAGTGTGTGCATTACCTTCCCCAAGACTGGAGACATGTTGTCCCTGCTCATCCCCTTACATTTCTCCATCCCTCCCATTCTTCCTGCCCCTCAGGAAAGGGACTTTAAACTGTTCTGTGATGTTCACACCAACTCGCTCACACTCAGTGTTGATCTCATTCCTGATCATGAGCTACATGCTCTATTCTGTTTTATCAGATGTTAATCGGTTTCTTACAATAACCTGGTGACACTATGACATTTTCTTCTCAAACCCTATTTCATTGGAAAGTACATCATATAACTGATGGCTTCCTAGGACAAAAGAGAGTGGCCACTCCTGCCGGGAGGCACAGCTCTCTGCACCAGGAACCCCAACCCTGGTCCCCTGACCATTACTCCTGGTTCAGGGACTAGTACCGATGGACAGAGGACTCACGGCTGGAGGGAGGACTGACTGCTAAGTTCCCCAAAGGAAGACAAGGAGGGGTTTCCTGAAGAAGGAAGCAGTGTTCCCAGGGGTGGGGTTGGATTTGGGAAGTAGATTGCTGGGGCCAGGAGAGGGTGGACACTCCCACCTCATCCTTCAGCCTCAGACCTTCCAGAGAAGGAAGTTAGGAATGTGGTCACCAGGACACCAGGGAACTGACTTGGTGAAAGACCTCAATCCCTTCCTCAGGATCTCAGTTAATGTGGAGACTATTGGTCTGTGTGGGGGCCCAGTATCTGTCCCTTTCAAGGTCCCTCGGGAGACATAAGGGTGACCCTGGGGCAGGACTAGAGGGGAAGCTGATTTGCATGAGGCACCTTCTCCCCCTAATGGGTCTGTGAGGCATGAAAAGGCCCAGGACTCCCCACTGCAGCCCAGGAGGCTGAGGAGCCACATCCTGTGAGTGTCCCCATCATGGTCTGGACGGTGCTTCTGCTCCAGCTCCTGGCGCACAGCTCAGGTCAGAGGAAGGGACTCTGCATCCTTGGGGGACACAGAACAGCAGGGCCTCAGGGTGACCTTCGTCCCTCATATCAACTGTCTGTCTCCTGTTGGTTTCAGGGGTGGATTCTCAGACTGTGGTGACCCAGGAGCCGTCAATGTCAGTATCTCCAGGAGGGACAGTCACACTCACCTGTGGCCTCAGCTCTGGGTCTGTCTCTACTAGTAACTACCCCA
>JAWPEG010000010.1:25701026-25738250 GCA_035771395.1 Myotis vivesi
AGAGCCGCAAGGCCTGAAGCCAACTCACATGGTTCTCATTGAGTGGGCCCTGCACCCATGCTCATGGCCTGGGTGTGAGGTGACAGCAGGTGCTTCCCCTCAAGGGACAGACTCAGAGCCCACAGCCTCCCCAGCCTCCTCCTCACAGTGAAGCTTCAAACTGGGCCCAGGACCCAGGACTGGAGGGTCCTGTGGGCTCACATTTGCATAATGACCAGCAAACACCCCCTGTGCCCAGGAGGCCAGGAGGAGATAAAGGGACACCCAAGACCAGCACCTGCAAAGACCGAGGCACCTTGGAAAGTCTCCACCATGAGCTGGACTCCCCTCCTCCTCCTCCTCCTCGCTCTCTGCCCAGGTTCAGGGCCATTTCAAAGACCAGCTCGTGGAGGGGTCCCTCGCCTTCTGTTCCTTATCCCTGACTCGTGTCTGTTTTTATTTCAGGGTCCAGGTCTCAGGCTGTGGTGACTCAGGAGCCTGGAATGACCGTGTCCCCCAGAGGGACAGTCACTCTCACCTGTGGCTCCAGCACAGGGGCCGTCACCGATGGCCACTACCCGTACTGGATCCAGCAGAAGCCTGGCCAGGTCCCCAAGGCACTGATTTATGACACAAACAAGAAACACTCCTGGACGCCGGCCCGGTTCTCAGGCTCCATTCAAGGGGGCAAAGCTGCCCTGACCCTCTCAGGGGCGCAGCCTGAGGACGAGGCTGAGTACTACTGCCAGCTATACTTCAGTGGTGCTCAGCACAGTGAGCAACCCTGATGGGGAACCAGGACATAAACCTGAGCTTGGCTGAGTGTGGGTACAAACATGGTCCTGTGATACTGGCATCACGTAACAGACATCTGAGCTCTCAGGGGAGCTTAAACACTGACCATCCATAGAGAGAAGGTGAGGGGAAGGTCTGAATTGATTCCATTCCTGTTTTAACCCTAAAGTGGAGGGAATAGAGATGAGCAACTAAGGCACAAAAAGCAGACTTCATTTATTTCATTTTATAGAAGAAACAATATCTGCTGGATCAGTACTAAGGACTAAGGTCAAACACATTTCTTCCAGATAAAAGCATCTCCAATGTTCATTGCCAGCTACGAGCAAAGGAAAGAAATCCTCCTCTCATATGTTACTGAAGTTGTTTTATTGTCATATAATGCATTTAATAACTATATTGCATATATTTAAAATATATTGAAAAGTATACATCCGTAGCCGGTTTGGCTCAGTGGATAGTCGGCCTGTTGACCAAAGGCTCCAGGTTTGATTCCGGTCAAGGGCACGTACCTGGGTTGCAGGCTTCTCCCCAGCCTGGACCCTGGTCGGGGCATATGCAGGAGTCAACCAATCAATGTGCTTCTCTCACATCAATAGTTCTCTTGGTCTTTCTCTCTCTCTTCCACTCTCTCTGAAAGTCAATGGAAAAATATCCTCGGGTGAGGATGTAAAATAAAATAAAGTAAATAAAATAAAATAAAATGTATAAACATTTTTAAATGATTCTTCTTCCCTAATGTTCTTGGTTAAATTGTTGTCTCCCACCCCCAAAAAAGATATGTTAAAGTTATACTCCTCAGGACCTAATAATGTCACCTTATTTGAAAATAGGGTCAGGGAAAAAAAAAAAGATAAGAACACAGGGTCGATGCCGATGTAATTAGTTAAGATGAGGCCATCCTGGAGTGGGGTGGCCTCCTAATGCCATGTGGTTGGAGTCCTAATAGCAAGAAGCCCCATGAAGACACAGGGAGCACTCTGAGGAGATGGAGGCAGAGACTGGGTAATGCAGCTGCAAGCCAAGGAAGGCCCAAAATTGCTGGTGTTGCTCAGTGGTTGAACCTCGACCTATGAACCAGGAGGTCAAGGCACATGCCCGGGTTTCAGGCTCAATCCCTAATGTGGGGCGTGCAGGAGGCAGTCGATCAATGATTCTCTCTCATCATTGATATTTCTCTCTCTCTCCCTATCTCTTCCTCTCTGAAACAAAAATATATATATTTTTTAAAAAATAAAAGTTTGGTAGAATTCAGAAATAAAATAAGCTTAGTACGAAGTTTTCATTTCTGGACAGCGTTTTACCTACCAGCTAAGTCTCCTTAATAACCATAGGACTATTATTTGGGTTATCAATTGTAAGTGAGTTTTGATCATGTTAATATTTACCACGGTTGTGTAAGTTGTTAACATCAGGGGAGATTTGGTGAAGGATATGTGTACTATCTTTGCAACAGTTCTGTGCATCTAAAATCACTCCAAAATAAAAAGCTAAAGTAAGCCTATCTCATTTCCCTCTCCCGAATTTACTCACTAACACCTGTTGAACTAGATCCCAGGTCTGGCTGTACAACCTTCCACATTCAATCCTGGAGCATTTGTATTTTCCAGGTAGTCGTCTCTAAATAAAAATATAAAAATAATGCTCACCTTCTGCCTACTTTTCATTACTACAATGAACCTCTGCTGAAGCTTGACATTTAAAATATAGACCTTCAGATGGAAACCAGTTAAAGGCAGAGGCCCACGAGGAGGGCCCGCAAGAATTCCAAGTGCCACTGTCCCCTGTCTCCTCCCAGTGGGGTAGGTCACGGACAATGCGAACGCCTCCTGGCGTCCATGTGCCACACTGCACGGAGTACTGCCCACCAGGAGAGTTCACCCAAGCTCAGCGTCCAGAGGTTTTTTGGGGGAACTTGGTCATGTTGACCATTCACACAGATGACTTTAGTCTCCACCCATTTGGCCATAAAACATTTAACCCTCGGTCTTTGGTCTTTTTCTTTTAATTCTCTAAAGCAGTGGTCGGCAAACTGCGGCTCACGAGCCACATGCAGCTCTTTGGCCCCTTGAGTGTGGCTCTTCCACAAAATACCGACTTCTGCGCATGGGCCACGAAGTTTCCATCGCACTGTACATGCACACCCGCACATGGTATTTTGTGGAAGAGCCACACTCAAGGGGCCGAAGAGCCGCATGTGGCTCGCGAGCCGCAGTTTGCCGACCACTGCTCTAAAGTAAATAATTCTGACTAAAACCAGCTGTCTATTCCATGTAAGGCTCAAAATAAAGAATGTCAACAGAGTTAGTTGGCCATGAAATCATTCCTGAGTCATGCAAAACACTCAGATAAGAAATGAAGGCCTTGTAACACTGACACTGACCCTGGGGTAGGATTTCAACAACAACCAGAGGAAGATGTACCAACAGGAATGAGCCAGGAAGAGACAAGCAATGGGTGTGGGATGGCCTGGGAAACAACAGCTGTGATGTTAACAAGTAAGTCAACAGTTATGTTCATAACTGAGAGGAGACCACACACTCTCAGCCCAAGAAGGCCACCAGGGGGCGCTATGGATCTTCTCAGCGGCCTTGAACTTCAAGTGGCTCCAATTCAATGGACCATGAAGGGTTGCTCACTGGCCTGTATAACAGCTTAGAGCAGCTGTTTCCTCCCACAGGGTAGATGCACAACCTCCACCCAGCCTGGCTTACCCGCTGACTGTGTAGCTGCTCCCAGGGTGGACGTCAGTGGTGACAGGCTCAGATTTGCATAAGGTGAGCCTCCAACACACCCCTTCACACAGCAGCTCAGTAGGAGATAAAGAGTCTGCAGAGAGGTCGCCCCAGCTCAGAGCCGGGGGCCCTTGTAACGTCTGCACCATGGCCTGCACCCCTCTCCTCCTCCTCCTCCTCTTCCTCACTCACTGCCCAGGTGAATACAGACCCCCATACCAGCCACTGGAGGGGTCCCTCTGCCTTTGTTCCTTATCCCTGACAGGTGTCTGCTTTTGGTTTCAGAGTCCAGGTCTCAGGCTGTGGTCACCCAGGAGCCCGAAATGACCGTGTCCTCGGGAGGGACAGTTACTCTCACCTGTGGCTCCAGCACAGGGGCCGTCACCGATGGCCACTATCCGTACTGGTTTCAGCAGAAGCCTGGCCAAGTGCCCAGGACACTCATTTATAACACGAACAACAGACACCCCTGGACGCCTGCCCGGTTCTCAGGCTCCATCCGAGGGGGCAAAGCTGCCCTGACCCTCGCAGGGGCCCAGCCTGAGGACGAGGCTGAGTATTACTGCTGGCTGGTGTACAGTGGTGCTCGGCACAGTGAGCCACCCTGATGGGGAACCAAGACATAAACCTCCGCTGGGGCCTGTGACAGGGGATCACGTGATCAGACACACCAGCTCTCAAGTATCCTAAATGTGGATCATCCATTGAAAAGTAAAGGGAGGGGTACCCAGCTGGCATGGCTCAGTGGTTGAGCATTGACCTAGGAACCAGGAGGTCAGGGTTCGAGTCCCGGTCAGGGCACATGCCCAGGTTGCGGGCTCGATCCCCAGTGTGGGGTGTGCAGGAGGCAGCCAATGAATGATTGTCTCTCATCATTATGTTTCTATTTCTTTCCCTTTCTCCCATCCTCTCTGAAATAAATAAATAAATAAATAAATAAATAAATAAATAAATAAATAAATATTTTTAAAAGAAATGATGCTATATCATTAATCTTGCTTTTATTTCTTTTTAATTTTTAAAATCCTCACCCAATGAGTGAGAAAATTTTTTCCATTGATTTTTAGAGAGAGTGGAAAGGATGGGGGAGAGAGAGAGACAAACATCGATGTGTCAGAGACACATCAATTGGTTGCCTCCTATCGGCACCCCAACCAGGGGTGGAGGATTGAGAACCTGCAACCAAGATACGAGCCCTTGACTGGGAATAGAACCCAAGACCCGTTGGTCCATGGGCCAGTGCTCTAACCCCTGAGCCAAACTGGCCAGGGCTAATTAATCTTGTTTTTAATGAAATACTCCTGTTCCATGGTGTGGCTTTTGTGAAGTCAGGGGGAGATGCCTGCTGTTTTCATTAGGAAGCTTTTGTTTACATGTGGGCTAGTGTGACCCCTACTTAGGGCCTAGGACTCAAGTCAGGACAACTGCCTAAAGAATGCAACCTTGTCCTCCCGAAGTTGTCCTTCAAAGGGCGTCCTTGTCAAATGAAGTTCATGATCCCAGCGGCAGCCTGCCCTGGAGAGAGAGTCTGTAAGGAGCCAGGTCAGAACAGGACCGAGTCCAGCTGGGTCCCTCTCAGGGGACACCGCAGATGCGGAGGTCTGTGCGTCCTTACGTTTTCCTGAACATGCGCTCTGTGCCAGGCTCGGGTTAGAGCTCAGAGCACAGCACTGACCAGACAGACGGGGTGCCCATCTTCCCGGGGCTGACCCTACAGGAAAGTGAGGGACAACCGGCCCATGAGAAGAAGGCATATGGTGGGGTGTGACCAGAGGTGACACTGACAAGAAAGGGGTGGACAACAGGAAGCCCTCAGAGGTTTTTAAGCAAGGAGGAGATAGAATCTGAGTTCCGCTTCTCCAAAAGATGAAATGGGAGGAGCAGAGTAAAGGCACAGCCACGGACAGAACTAAAAACTCCGGACCAGAGCGAAGAAGGCTTGCAAACAGGAACCGCCCCGCAGGAGCGCATCTGCCCTTTGGTGATATTCTCACTGCGGACACTAGAGGGGGCTGTGGGCCAGTGCCCGGGAGGCAAGCTCAGCTGTGAAATGGTCCTGTATGCCTGAGTCCAACTGTCTCTGATGTGGAGCAGCTCAGGGGCTGCCAGACGGGGCCACACTGCTCAGCGCCCCCGGGAGGGGAGCTTATTTGCATGAAATGCCCACCCCCGAGGGTGGAAGGAGCTAAAATGAGAGCAGTGCAGGCTGACTCTGTGCTGAGGGGGCTCGAGAAGCACAGCACGGGGGCGTCTACACCATGGCCTGGGCTTCGCTCCTGCTCGCGCTTGTGGCTCACTGCACAGGTCAGGGGGGCCTCTCTGGGCTGCGGGGTGGGAGGGTGGGAGTGAGAGAGACCACAATGCTCCTTCCTGCCCCCTGTCCCCGTTCCTGACCTTTGGTCTCTCACCTGTTTTCAGGGGCCACTTCCCAGTCTGTGATTCAGCAATCCTCACTGATTACGAACCCTGGGGGGACGGTCATACTCACCTGCGGCGCCAGCACGGGGGCCGCCGTCAGCACCAGTAACTATGCTAGCTGGATCCAACAGAGGCCCTACCAGGTACCCAAGGGTATAATAGGTGGTACCACCAACCGGGTTCCAGGGGTTCTGGTCCGGTTCTCTGGCGCCCTGGCAGGAGGCAAGGCCACGCTCACCATCACTGGGGCCCAGCCCGAGGACGAGGCAGAGTATTACTGTGCTCTGTGGTTCAGCAACCATTGCACAGTGACAGATGCAGGCGGGGAAGTGAGACATAAACCCCGGCTCCGTGCCCTCTGCGCCTGCAGACTTCCTTTCTGTGTGTGCAAAGCTGAACCACAGGCCTAGGCAGCGTCTGCCACGGGAGAGGGATGGGTCTCCAAGGGCCGGAGGGCAGACTGTGGGTAACAACCACTAAGACCGCCCCCACTGACCCCACCTCTCGGGGTTCATGCTCTTGGTGATCCCCTCTCCGGGGAGTGGGCTGTCCTGGTGAGGTGGCGGTGCGTGTGAGGACTTCAGGATGATGGAGGAGAAGGGCAAAAGGACTGTTAGGAGCCGCCGTAACACAGAGACAGCTCTGTTTGGGCGGCACTTAGGAAGGCGAGATGTGAGGGAACCCCCTTCGCAAACAGGCGCAGGCCAAGGACCAGAAGAGAGCAAAGGACTCCCAAAGCAGGAAACGCACCTAATTAACTGAGCCCCTTCAAAGTGAAACGTAACCACCTTCCTCTGAATGTGTGGGCTGAGCTGAGCGCCTCCCTTCTAATGAATGGAACAGAGTGGAAATGACAGTAAAACTGCTGAGAGGAGACCGCAAAGGCACTGCAGAGCCCTCGCTCGCTCCCCCTTCCCTCACTCGCTCTGGAAGCCAGGTAGTCACGTCTTGAGAACACTCAGGTCGCCAGTGGAGAGGCTCCCGTGGAGGACCTCAGGCTTTCTCCCAACAGCCAGAAAGGAACCAGTGACCTCTCACTGGCCAGGGGAGTGAGCCATCTTGGAAGCAAGTCCTCCAGCCCCAGGCAAGCCTTCAGGTGACTAAGACCTCAAGAAGCCCCGAAGCAGAACAACCCAGCTAAGTTGCTCCTGGGTTCCTGGCTCTCAGACACAGTGTAAGGCCAGCATGTCAAACTCAAAGGCTAACACGGGCCAAATAAACAAGGCTTAATTATGTGGGCTGCAAAAGCTTCCATCTTCATAGAAACGTAGGTTTGTTTTGATAGAGACATGCTGAATACAAAGGGCTGAAATAAATGAGTCATCGTTAATGAGTATTTATGTGGCCCGCGGGCCACAAGTTTGACACGCTTGATGTAAGGTACCAAGTGTTTTGTGTGTTTTTTTTAAAGCTGTTAGTTCTGTACTTTGTTATACATCATTAGACGACTAATAAACTCCCAAGTGTGAACTGTCTTTAATCCGGTGGCTCTTCCTCTTTAGTCCAGTTTTTAGCAAGATTCCTGCTGGGTCAGTTAAAGGAAAAGCCCTCCCTTTGGTCTCTGAGCAAATTCCTATCCCTTACCCTATCACCCTTGCCTGTCCTTGGCAATAATCCTGTCAAGTTGGTTTAGCCAAAACTGACCTTATCCTTGAAGTTTCCTCTTAAAAATTTCCTATCCACTGACACCCATCCTGTTCCTTGGCAGTAAATCCCCACTTTGCTCTTGATGGAGTCAGAGTTTAGCTCAATCTCTTTCCTGTAGTACAAAACCGCATTGTAGTTTTCCCCCCTTGAATAAAGTTTTCCTTACTGTCTTTAAGTGTCAAGAATAATTTTTCTTTAACATTTCCAAATTTTGTTACTAGTAATTATTCTCAAATGAATATTTTCATACCTTTACCTGTTACACTAGATTCATTTTGAGAGATCTATTTTCAGATTAAAACATTTCATATATTTACTATAGAAACAAAAAATATTTTTTAGTAACTCATTTGTAATTTGAAAAGGATATATTTATATAAATGGACATGTCAGTGTATAATAAACACACCCCCTCAAAGCTCTCAGGAAAATTTTAATTCTCAGTAAAACTACACATTCAGACTAAAACAGTCAGCCTGCAAATTTTTAAATCTCATAATTAAGTTACCAAAAAAGGATGGAGAATTAAAACTTTAATAAAAATAAAAATATGCATCCAAATATATGGGATTCAGACAAAGCTATAAACAAAGTCAGGCAGTCTTAAATCCTTTAATACAGAAAAATTAACTTTTAAAATAAAAAGCCATAATAAAGAACAATCCTTTAAAAGTAGGTGTATAAAAGCCCTGGCCAGGTAGCTCAGTTGGTTAGAGCATCTTTCCGATATGCCAAGGGTGTGAGTTCAATGCCTGGTCAGGCTTATGTAAGACTCAACCAATGGGTAAGTGGAACAACAAGTAGATGTGTTGGGATGTTTCTCTCTCTCTCTCTCTTCCTTCTTCTCTCTCTCTAAAATCAATTAATACATTTTTTAAAAGGCGGAAAAAGTAGCTATATAATGAATCCAAACAAAAATAGAGAATAAAAACAAAACTACTTGGGATAATAAATCAAGAATTGCTTCTTGGAACAAGTAAATCAAAAGCATTGACAAAACTGTGGCAAACTAATGAGGGGAAAAGAAAATGCATTTCAATATTAGAAATAAGAAGGAAATGATATTCTGAGTACAGAGGATAATATTCACCTTCAAGTAGAACTATTTTTTGCTTCAAGAAAGTTTCTAATAGAAAAGTTGTAAATCCAGCCAAGCAAAACGTTGGATCAGTAATGAAAGGTGAATGATTATCTCAATAGATGGCATAAACTACCCAATAAAACTAAATAACAATTCTCTTTAAATATTCTAAAGATAGAAATTCGTTACGCAGTATACTCATTATCTTTCATGGTAAAGCATTTCTCATTGAAACCAAGAACAAGAAAGCCCATTTTCACATCTTTTTGAAGTTCTGGCCAATGCAGTAAGATTAGAAATAAACACGATTGCCCTAGCCGGTTTAGCTCAGTGGATAGAGTGTCGACCTTCGAACTGAAGGGTTCCGAGTTCCATTCCAGTCAAGGGCACATGCCCAGGTTGTGGGTTCGATCTCCAGTTGGGGGCGTGCAGTAGCCAGCCAGTCAATGATTGATTCTCTCTCATCATTGATGTTTCTATCTCTCTCTCACACTCCCTTCCTCTTTGAAATCAATAAAAAATATGTTAAAAAAAATAAATACAATTGGAGGAAAGGCAAAGAGTTTACATAGTAGTGCTAAAAAAATTAAACTATAAATATGCCATGTTACGAATAAAAAGACAAATAACAAAATTGTTTTTTCAAAATAAGATTTTATTATTATAATAGCTATTTTATTTAGAATTTTTGGCAACAATAATAAAATAAAATTTATCTGAAAGAACAAGCAAGCCAAATAGACATGGACATTCATGAGGGGTAATAACAAAATAGTAATCTTGACAGCTATTCAATATATTTGTAAACAAAACAAAGTGGCATTGCTTTAAAAAATATAGAGATATCAATAGAAAAACAGAGAAAGCTCCTGAAGGAACTCAACTCACTATATTAATTTTCTTTTGGTTGCAGGCACAGAAATGGACTTGAGCGAGCTCCATTCTAAGAGAGGAGCAAAGTCCTTAATAATTATCCCTTCCTAGTTTTTTTGTTAAAACCTAGGAAATTTAACTAGATGAGAGAGGGACAAAAGTAGAAAGGAGACATAAAGTGTCTCTTTGGAGAAGAAAAGGGGTGGGGCCGAATTTCATTGTCAGTGTCATTTTAAGAACTTTAATGAAACTCAACGAATCAAAGGAAATGTCCAACAAATAAATGAGGTAGAGAGCCATGCAGGTCTAGGGGAAGAGAATTCTAAGACAAAGAACAGCAGTTTCAAAGTCTTTGGATTAGGAAGAAATGTGATTTGCTTGAGGAAAAGCAAGGCCAGTGCATCAAAAATAGTGCACCAGTGGGGAAAACGGTAGAGAAGCATGGTACAGAATGAAAAACAGAGAGGAGGTAGGTAGGGGTTATATCACTGAAACCTTGGCAATAAGTAACAATTGGTACTCCTTAGGGGCATATTTTAGTGAAATAGCAAACAACAGTAACAGTTGATAAAACCAAGTAGCCACAAACACATAGAATAAAAACATTTTCATATTTTTACCATGGAAACAGAATAAGGAAGATAAGTATGCAAAGTCTAAAGATCTAGTTATACCCAGAAATTTCCACCTGATACCAATACATACGCACATACACATACACACACACACACACACACACACACACACACACACACACACACTTTTCTACCCCTAAAGAAAGTTCAGGCTAAAATTTTAGCAAAGTGCCTTGGCCCAAGCAAACAAACTGAAAAGGCCTAGTAAAATGTTCAAAGTGCAAATCCATCAATCAATTAGTCAAGCATTGAGCAAATACAACAAGAATCCACACCAAGGATATTATCTAAAACATGGACAATACACTCACAGCTACTTTACTGTCTAGTGCCTCCTCCCCAACTCTTAAGAGGGATGCTAAATGCTTGATGATGATCACTTCTCAGGTTTTTGTGAAAGTTTACGGAATTTAAATAGATTGAGGAGGGAAGAAAGGAGTGGGGAGATATAAGGTGCCTTGAAGAAGAGAAAGCAAAGGGAAAAAAAGATTTTCCTGGCGTAGATCTCTAGCCAGGATCCCAGATTCTTTGAGTGGAGCACAGAGGCTGCTGGGTACCTGGGCGGGGGGTAGAAGAAGGGATGGCACTAGAATATACTGAGGGAGACTCAACCCTGGGAACCCACAGAAGCAGCCAAAGCCGCCAATGTTCAGAAATCAAACTCAGAAAGTATTCCAGTGAAGTATTCCAGTTCTGTGAAAGGACCCTTGGAAATGGCAAGGGAAGGTCTCCTCATAGTATATTCACCTAATAGATAGGTGGACAGATTAGATGAAGGGCAATAACTCTAGGACCTAATACTTATTAAAATAAAAGGAACATTACTTGCACATTGGAATGTGTCAAGACCCAAAAGGTATTAGTTTCATGAAATGGGAAATTACACACACAAGACAATAATAACTCTTAACTATAAAACATTCATGCCCAACAAGGCAAAGTACAAAACTGCAAACTTCACATGTTCAATTAGGGAAAGATACACGAACATAGAAAAATATACGGAAAAGCCCTATAACAAGCTTAATTTTAGTAAGTCACCTGGGCTATTTGTACCCACTGTACCTACTGTTCTTGGACAATGCCCATTCCAGCTTAACCGTTAGAGAACTAAATTGAGCTCAGTCCATGAACTGGACAGACACAATTTGGCCCTTTTTAGTGAAAATTATGTACAGTTCAAACTATGGATATCAGTGCTTCTTTGTCAACGGAAACTTTACTTCTTCACTTCTGTGGCTGTAAGGGACATAGCTCATTCTGACAAAAGGCCAGCCAGAAAGGAGGGGAGGGAACAAATTGAATTTCCTTGTGGGTCACTCAACAAGAGGCCCATTGGCACCAGGCCCCATTCTATTAGCTCCCTCTGCTTAAGCCAATGATACACCGGTTGTCTGATGTCTGCAGGGGCCCCTCACCAAACATAGGCATTTTATTGTAATGACTTTGCCTCTTTGGATGTACTTGGGGCGGGATAACGACACTGACACAGTATTCTCTCTGTCTTGGCTCCAAGATAAGTGAGTGTGTGCCGCTCTCTCCACTGGGAAAAAGAGCCTCTGCTCTCCATTGACTAACCTCCCACTTCCTGGTCCCATTCACGCCATAGCTTCTCCCTCAACTTCTCCACACCCAGATGTTCAGAGGCAGGTTACTTTAGGCCAGCACAACAGAGGCACTTCTGGGACTTCAGCAGTAAACAGGACCATGCCATACCAAAGCCATTCCAGTCTGACTAGAGTTAATATTATAATCTTCAAGGCATGTAACTCTACAGATTCTATATACAGAAAAAAGAGATTGCACACTCAAAAGTAACATGAAATAGAAAAATAATAAATAGGTTTCTGGCTTTTCTTTCACATACATATACATACACAAGCACCTTTTGTGTTAAGCCAGATACAGTCACATAAAAAGCAGTCAATACATTTTTAAAATAACATCTCAAAACTCGTATCAAATAATACTGAATTTCATAAATTTTATAAAAAAAACCTCATAAATGACCCATTGGTTTCACTATTCTTAAGCTACTAATGTTTTGTATTTTTTTATTTATGAGGTTTCTCACTTTCATTAAAGTACTTGCTTTAGATTTCCTGAAAATGGGGTTAACGGTCGTTGTTGTTATTGATGTTGTTTTAATTCTACTTTTAGGTCTAGGGTGATGGTTCAGAATCAGATGTGCTCACAATAATGGATGCTACTTCCACTGACCCTGGTTGAAGAGGCTCCAGTGATACCTGAATAACAACTTTAGTTTCAGGAGGCAATCCTTCCAGTTGCTCAGGCTTCTTAAACATTTGATGACAGCGGGTCTTGTGCTCCATTTTCTCCTTGAAAGTTAAAAACTGTAGCCGGCATTTGGAACACTGATGAATAAACTTTTCCCAGTGTCCTCTATAATGATACATGTAGGGTGCTGCCAGTTTGAAAATTTTGAGACAAAATGGACAAAGCAGATTCTTAGTGTTTGCATGCCAGGTTCTGAAATGTGTTTCCACATCAGCAAAGGCCGACGATCTATAATTGCAAACCTGGCACATGTAGGGCATTTCGCCAGGCTTATGATTGTCCTTCATGTGCTGTAAGAGAACCTGATCTGTTTCAAATGACAATTCACAAATTCTACAGACAGCGGAGGGCTCCTGGGCTGTGTGCACACTTTCGATGTGACGCTGCAGCTGGAAGGGAGTGGGAAACTGCCGGTGGCAATGCTGGCAGGTGGTGTGGTTTTTCCAGTTGTCATCTCCCTGCTTCTCAAGTTCCAAATGGTGCTTCACGTGATTCATAAACTTGACATTTTTTAGAACTTTCCTGCAGCTGAAGCATTTAAAGGTTGTGTGAGTCTTTTGTTCTGGCTGCCTATCTCCTGGATGCTGTCCGTAGTAAAAGTCATGAAGTAACACAATCAGATTTCCTTTCTTGAGATCGTCAGTCTTGTTTTGACTTGCTAGGCTCAAAAGATCTGTTTTTGTCAGTCTATTTTCTCCAACAGGATTTATAGTCTTGAAATGGACTTTGTCCTTTGGAAAAGCTGTTGGAAAAAGTGCTCCGTTCTGAATAGGGCTTAATGAGGTATGAACACCATTTGAGGGTGTGCTTTGCTGAGGAATCATTGTATGAAAGATTCCTGAAGAGGACACAACTGAAGACTGTCCCCCTGTGATTTTGTCACTGAGTTTAGGCCTTTTTGGACTTATGCTGTTTACTTCAGAAGTGCGAAGTCGCTTTGATGCACGAGGACTTTTACTCAGACCTCCGACAGAAAGTGCTGATCCCACTGGATGCTGCAATGAACTTGTGAATGTAATCAAAGGAGAACATAACTCTGAAGAGCTATTAGGCACAACTTGTGGTGAATTACTTCTATAATCAGGTTCAGACAAAGGCTCAATAATAATAGGACTATCTGTTAATCTTGATTCAGGCTCAGGAACTGGCAAGACAGTCACTGCTTCGGATGTAGGGGTCACATGACTTACAGGCTGCAATTTGTGAGCAGTATCTTTTCTGAGCTTACCATACCTTTTTCTCCTTGAACATGAACCCGGGGTGACTCTGTTCAAGATGTGGGAAACGACTGGTTTTGAATGTGAAGTCACCCCAACGAAGATCAGCTCAGCATCTTCATTTACATGTTCCACCCCAACAAAGATCAGCTCAGCATCTTCATCTACTTGTTTGTTTTCTTCTATGCTCTTCTGTGGTCCTGGCTCTTGTTTTTCCTCACATACCATATATGGTGGTCCCATTTTCTAACTTTTTTTATTCTTGAAGGGTGTGGCCACAAGTCCTAGTTTTTCCTTTATGTGAACTGCCACCTAAGTACAAACAACACTACACATCAGTAAGTACAGAAAAAAATGTATCTCATTTAATTTTCTCCAAAACTCAAGCTAGTTACAAACATCCATTATTTTACAGATAAGGACACTGAGACTCAAAGAGAATAAATGACAGCTTAAAACTATGATTACAAGTCTGTGAGACTCTAGAATCTAATCATAGATTTGTCCTATGCTGATTATGATCTCTTCTGTTGCCTCTACAGGCAAATGCCAATGGCAATCCCCTAGCGGTGGCAATCAAAAATGTTCTATGGGAGAACTTCTTCCTTAATCTAACCTTCTGCGCAGGATCACTTCCACATTCCTAGTAACTATCTTCTAGGTAATTCTACATTTATGCTCTAACATCCTCTCTATAAAAAAAAAATTTAAATCAAAAGTATTAATTTCTTCATAATACCATAAAACTCAGAAGATAATTTGACAAGTAATATGACCATCAGAATTATCTCAGGATGGACTTCTAAAGGCTAGAAAAGTTTATGATCCAGCTAAAGTTATATGTAGGGTTTGGAAACAGTGCTAGCACTAAAATGTGTGATTCCTGAATTCTGGTTCTGTGTTCTTCCCAACAGAACTCTGATTTAGTGCATGTCTATTTCTGATGATGGTGCTATTAATTGCTTAGTCTCTAAGGATCAAAGAGCCTCACTGGATTCATTTTTACTCTCCTTCTACTTTATAAAACCTGTTCTAACCTCCCCTAGCTCCCATCAATTTAATCACAGGAATGTATTAGTGATTCTAAGTAATTTTTTAGAGCACTGGTCAGGTCATTCTAACTACATTTTATTTCCATTCTTATTAAAGCACTTACTCCCAACTTCTAGGTTTAGGCCCACTGGTTACTTCATGTCTGTACATCTGTAATAAGCTTCAAATTGTTCTGTCTTATCTCTCTAGCCTTCAAATTATATAGCACATTGCCACTATCTGAATCTTAAAATACCACTGTAATTATATTATTCCTTTATTCCTAAATGGTTGGGTGTTTTTTTTAAATCCACACCTGACAATTTTTAAATGTGACATATACATACAATGGAATATTATTCAGTCATAAAAAGGAAATTCTGTCACATGCTACAACATGCATGAACATTGAAGACATGTGGTAAATGAAATAGGCCAGCCACAAAAAAAGACAAATACTGTATGATTCTACTTATATGAAGTATGTAAAGTAATCAAAGCAACAGAAAAGATACAAATCTTAGAATAGTAGGATGAATACCAGGATCTAGGGCAGTGATGGTGAACCTATGACTCGCGTGTCAGAGGTGACACGCAAACTCATTTTTTTGGTTTATTTTTCTTTGTTAAATGGCATTTAAATATATAAAATAAATATCAAAAATATAAGTCTTTGTTTTACTATGGTTGCAAATATAAAAAAATTTCTATATGTGACACGGCACCAGAGTTAAGTTAGGGTTTTTCAAAATGCTGACACGCCGAGCTCAAAAGGTTCGCCATCACTGATCTAGGGAGAGAGTGAAAAGGGGAGGTTGTTGTTTAATGAGTAGAGTTTCAATTTTGCAACATGAAAAAGTTCCAGAGAGCTGTTTCAAAAGACTGTGAATATACTTAACATTTAAAAATGGTTAAGGTGGTAAAATTTATGTTATAGGGTTTTTAGCACATTAAAAAATAATTAAACAATGGGCAAAGGATGTCAATAGACATTTCTCCAAAGAAGATATATATACATAGCCAATACCCACAAAAAATACTGCTCAACATGTTTAGTCATTAGGAAAATGTAAATCACAATTAGATCTGTTTCACACCCACTATTGGCTACAATAAAAAAGAGGAACAATAATAAGTGTTGCAGAAGATGCAGGGAATTTGGAATCTTCATATATTGCTGGTGCAATTACTGGAAAATGGCGCAGCCACTTTGGAAAACAGTTGGCAGTATTTCAACAATTAAATATAGTTATCTTTTTTTTTTAATTCAGAGAGAGGAAGGGAGAGAGAGAGAGAAAAGAAACTTCAATGACGAGAGGAACTCATGGATTGGCTGCCTCATGCGTACCCTCTACCAGGGATGGAGCCCACAACCCAGACAAGTGCCCTGACCAGAAGTAGAACTGTGACCTCCTGGTGCATGGGTCAATGCTCAACCACTTAGACACACCAGTCAGGCAAAATACAGAGTTACCATACGATCCAGCAATTTTACTCCTAGGTCTATACTGCAAAGAATTTAAAACACAAATCCACACAAAAACTTGCACAACAATGTTCAAACATCATTATTCATAATAGCCACAGAGTGCTAACAATTCAAATGTTCACTAATTGATGGGTGCATATACAAACTATGGTAATACAATGGAATATTATTCAGCCATTAAAACTAATAAAGCAGCCCGAACCGGTTTGGCTCAGTGGATAGAGTGTCGGCCTGCGGACTGAAGGGTCCCGGGTTCGATTCCGGTCAAGGGCATGTACCTTGGTTGCGGGCACATCCCCGGGGGCGGGGGCGGGGCGTGTGTAGGATGCAGCTGATCGATGTTTCTCTCTCATCGATGTTTCTAACCCTCTATCCCTCTCACCTTCCTCTCTGTAAAAAAAAAATCAATAAAATATATTATAAAAAAAAACTAATAAAGCACCACGGAACATATATGATATGAATGAACCCTGTAAACATGCTAAGTGAATAAAACCAGACACAAAAGTCCACAGAGTTTATGATTCCACTTACAATACATAAAACATCTAGAAAAGGCAAATCCATACAGACAGAAATAAACTAGTGGTTGTCATGGGATGGGGGGTGGGGGGGGGAGAAATAAGGAAGGAAAGTAAGTTGAACTAGAAGAAAAATAAAATATCAGGTCCCAATCCCTGAAACATGTATATGTTACGTGATTTGGAAAAAGGACCTTTGCAGATGTGATTAAGTTATGGGTTCTGAGATGGAGAGAATATCCTGGATTACACAAATGGGCCCGCAATGCCATATATGTATGTCCTTCAATTTTAAACCCTAAAGAGTGAATTTTGCCATATGTGAATTATAACCCAATTAAAGAAAAAAATGCCTATTACCTCTCCCCCCGACATCCCAGCAACTGGTATTGAGACAGGCTAGGAAGCCAGGACAAGTGGACAGAGAAACTGAAACAAACTGGCCCAGCAATTTACAGCCAGATACAGGTCACCTCCTTAGAGTTAACATCTAGGCCTCAGTTGTATTTCAGCTCCAGGCCCAGAAAAGCAGCAAAACCAGGTGGGGGATGCCAGGACCAACTACAATGACTAAGGACCCCCTGCCCTGAACTAACTAATCAGTAGAGACCATGACCCTGAAAGAACACACTTAGAAAACTGATGAATATTCTGCTGAAAACCTTCCCTGACACCTCCCTAAGATTCCTGCTTGTAAGAGAGATAAAAGCCTCAAGGCAAAGGACTTAGGGTTGGCTTTCCCTCCCTAGAGTCCTCCCTTGTCTTTCTCTTCCCCTACTGGCATGCATCCCTAAACTGTAAGGGACCCCACAAGGCTTGCAACCAGGGAGCAATGGGCAGTGGCAGCTTGTCCTGAGCTAAGCTCCTGACCCTGTCCCCAAGGCTCTGTTTTCTCTGACTACTTAGTGAGCCAAAGCAGCCCAGCCTAGGCTCATGTCCCCACCTAGTCCCTCTCCTTCTATCCTAGGTCCTTCCTTGTTTCACTGTCCCCAGCTTTAATAACCGTCCTCTAAAAATCACCTGGACTTGTACTGTGAAATCTTTTCTGCATAAAGTCAAGAATCCACACACTACCAGTTCGCCCTAGGCAGACCTACTCAGGGCCATGTCCCCTTTCCTGTAACGATACCAAATTCAAAGTCCCTTTATTTGGAAAATCAGAGGTAGAAGAAGAAATTCATAAAAGAAATGGGCTTAGAAAACAAATTATAGAGATAAAGGAAGGGCCCTTGGAGCTTGGGAGCTAGGAAAGTAATGGTAATGTACCTTGTGGGTGGGGCGAGGGCAGAAGGGGAAGGGAAAGGCGTGGGCATGTTCTGGGAAGGGAGAGTGTGCTGGGTCTTCCATCCCAGGAGAAAAGGTTGGAACAGTGTACAAATAGGAGTGGTAGCCAGCCTCCAAGATGGGCCCACATGAATCCCACCTCCTGGCGTTCACTCTCTTGCGTAGCCCTCTCCCACACTATCACAGGGTTTGCCTGTGGGACTAAGCAAATATGGCGCACTGAACGTTTGAAAAAGAATCTGCACTTCTCTTGGGTGAAAGCTCGCTCTTGAATCACTCACTCTGGGGGAAGCCAGCTGTCATGACATGGGCAGCCTCGTGGAGAGGCCCACAGAGTGAGGAACTGAAGCTCCTTGCCTACAGCCAAGTGAGTAAGCTTAGACGAAGATCATCTGACAAAAGTCAAGTCCGCGGATACAGACAAAAACTTGACTACAACTTCATGAGAGAGAGAGACCCTGAGCTAGAACCACCCTGTTAAGGCACTCTGGATTCCAGACCTTCAGAAACTATGAAAATGAAGATTTATTTTACGCTAGCAAGTGCTGAGATACACAGTGTTACACAGCAACAGATAACTCATTAAAAAATGGATTATAACTTACCTGTAAACGTGACTACTGGCATAAAATAAATTTAGACGGCCTCCCCTATCCAGCCACATTCAAATACAGAAATAAAGCCCTTATGGAAAAGGCTATAGAATTAAACAAACTAACGCCATGTAATCATTTTAACCAATATATATTCACCTTAAATGAACCACTTATTACTTTAATATATTAGCTGAAATCTTACAGTATGTGTTATCAGTCCATTTCAGACGTATACCACGCTAAAAGAAAATAGATTTACATAGCTTAAGATCTATGGTACTCCTACTTTTCTTTTTCCTTTCAAGGGATTCCCCCACCCTCCCCTTGCTTAAGGAAGCAGTTTAGAAGGTTCCAAAATTACCTAAATCAATGATCGACCTGAATTTATCACACATATGCAGATTCAAATCACATACACTCAGGAAACACTGTCTAAATAATGTTTTAGCACAAAAAGGTATAAGAGAAAAATGAAGGAAAAAAATACCGTCTTGGTCCTCGTGATGAAGACGTCCCTCCTCTTACCTTGGATGTTCACTGAAACTTCTAAGAACTTGCGATATTTCAGGCAGGAGAAGGTCACATCCTTGAGGCAACCAGAGAAAGGGATTAAGGTTATTTACATATTACAGACATATTTTCTACCCGCTGTCCACCTGATACTCTCATTTAGCTGTTCCTCAAGCATCTCCCCTTTAACCAGAAAAGAGAGTTCCTTTCTTCACACCTATTCCTCCAAATAAATAAATTTTGAATTGTGTGTAGGCTTCCTATCATTATAGTGTTTCTTTTTCCACACTAGTTAATTTTAACCTACATTTTAAATGTTTGTAAAAGGTTAACTGTCCTACATCCAACTTCTATAAAATAATTCCATCCACTTATGAAGGAGGAGGACATAGAAGAGGTAGAACCTGGGCACTCGCTCACATGCCTGAGTCGATAAAGATGGAAATAACACCCCGTGTGGAGTCTGTTATCTTGAAACAGGATAAAAATCACCACGGAGGTGAAATGACTCTGTTAACTGGGTGATCACAGGCGACACCCATCATACTTTTCGGGGCAGACCGTTTTCACTGGGGGCGCACAGGTAAAATGAGAGGGTGTGGTAACTGCATTGAGATTCCCGAGGAAAGAATCTGCAGAGAATTCTACGCATAATATAGATCTGGGGGAAGAAGTTTTTATCTGGGGGGAGAAATGCTGAAATACCCCCAAAGCCACTGACCCACCACCTGGAGGTCCTGCACAAAAGCGAACCAGTGGGAACGCTGGTGGGTGGGGTGGGGAAAGCCGAGTTTTTTGGAGGGAATAACTTCAAAGAGACGTAAATGGCTACGTGGGCTCGGTGCGGTTCAGAATGAACTTGATTTTCACATTGCTGTCACCTCTGAAATAAACTGAGGTGATGTTCTGGTAAAAAACAATAATAATAATAAAATAAAAATAAAGGGGAAAAAAAAACACAAAAAAAAATCCTGGGAACTGCCCGAAACAAAAGCCTCAACACCCACCCCCGGCCCGGCACTCAGGGCGCCCCACTAGGGCCCGGGCGGCTTTAGAGACTAGGCAGCGAGGAGGGGGCGCCCCGCTGGGGGGAGGGGCGGAGACCCTCAGAAATGGGTGAGGTGCGTCCAGGCCCAGCGGCTCGGCGCCCACAGCTGTTCCTCAGGGGGCGACACGGGGTGCAAAACCGGCGTCGGGTTTTCGATCCGAGAGAGAGCTCCCCCGGAGACCCCGCGGGGCAGGGGGGCGGGGGCTCAGGCGCGCGGACAGGCCTCTTCGCAGCCCCGGGGGGTGGGGACCCCGCCGGGGTGGGAAAGGGGGGCGGAAAGCGGCGCCTGAGGAGCCGGGGCGGCGAGCGTGTGGGAACCGGGTCCTGAGAGCGGCGGGCGGCGGCCGCTGGGCGACGCGGGGACGGGGACAGGCCGCCGGCAGCCGTGCAGCCGCGGGATCCCGCTCCTCTCCCCTCGGGGGCGCCCGGCCGCGCCACGCCCCGGCTTACCAGTCCCCGAGCCGCCGCCGCGCTCCCGGGCGAAGCCGAGGCGCCGCCGTCCCCTCAGGCCCCAGCGCCGGCCGCAGCCCCCGCGAGCGCCGCGACCACTGACTGGCAGCCAGGTGCGGGCGTGAGGCCGCGGCGCCGGCGCTGCGCGCTGATTGGCCGCGCGGATGGGCCCGGCGCATGCGCGCTCCGCTCCGAGTGGGACCCGCTGAGGCCCTGGGCAGGCAGCGAGGGTGCCGGCCCAGGAGCACCGGATCCCTGGCAGGGTCTCGGCGGCCAAGGGTGCCCCGAGGACCAGGGTTCGGGCCGGAGAACAGGCTGCCCTTAGCCCCCATCTCCTGGTCCTCAAGTGCCCTCTGCCCACGAGGCGCCGCGGCCCGCCCTCTGCTCAAGGCGCTTGGCAGCCCCGCTGCTCTGGACGCCCGTCCTCCTCTCGTTGCATCTGCGGCCAAGCCAGTCTCGCCTGCAACCTGGTTTTGTACAACTCACAGCACGCTAAGAACGAGCTTCACTTTTTTAAAAGGATTTTTAGAGTGAGGAAGAGAGAGAAACATCAATGATGAGAATCATCGATCCGCTGTCTCCTGCACACCCCACTGGCTCTCAGTGGGGAGTAGGGCCTGGGCAGGGAGGGCCCCCGAGAACTTGTACTTCAGTGGACCTCACTATAGGCCACGTAGTATGTTCCAGACCCTGTGGACGCACCTTGTGTGCGCTGACTGAATAGGCAGAGGTAGTGAGAAGACACCGGATGCAACAGAAAAAATAACCAACCAGGAAATGATAAAGGGTGATGTGGACTCCTGGGACCCAACGTCATCCAGCCTAGAGTCTGGGCATCATGGATGCTCATTTGACCAGTAACTGCAGATGGGAGAATCGGGTTAACATGTCATAGAGGACACCAGACGGTTAACATTGAGGTTCCCTTTATTACTGACATTTCTTCACAACCATTCGAACAAAGGTAACTCCCACATTTACTTCCCAAATCTGAATCCCTCCCCGCTAGAGATACAGATTCGTATTTCAACACATCTCCCCAAAGAAACCATTAACTCCCCATGTCAACATTTCCCCCCAACACTGAGTTGTCAAACTGTGGCTGCTGTGTTCCTTTAAGATACACGTATGTCTGGGCTTCAATGTCCAAATGCCCAGAATAAAGCCTATGATATGTGCACCCAGCTAAATAGACACGTAACAGGGACACAGAATGGGGTTTGGGTCATAGAAGGTTCTATCGCCACAGCGAGGACAGGGGCTAGCACAGAGCCAGACCATGTCGGGCCGCCCCAGCTTCTGCAGCATTTGCTTCAGCACAGCATGCACCTGGGCAAGCTTGCCCAGGTGGAGGGTGCCACTGGTCTCCTCGTAACTCTCCAGGGGGGCAGCGTACAGCACGCGGGTCAGCTTGCTCAGCCCGATGGTGTGGCGCAGCAGGTCCTCCAGGACCGTCATGGAGATGGGGTTTTCACAGAAGCTTAAGGTCATGAGCTGGGAGCAGTGGCTCAGGGCAGGCAGGATGTCCATGAACTGGGGGTCCATGATCCCACACTCATCCAAGTCCAGATTCTGGAGGGTGGGCGAGGCTTTCTCTATCAGAAGTTGGAGTGGCCCCGAAGTGATATTGGTCAGGTTGAGGCCGCTGAAACTCAGGCCTTTCAGCTGACTGACGTTCAGGTGCCGGGACAGATGTCTCAAGTCTCTTTCTAAAAACAGGCAGTTAGTGATGGACAGGGTCTTCAAGGGGTTCTTCAGGGACCTGGGAAGACACAGAGAAGTTAGTTCTGGGGGATGGAGCTGGTGGGCAGAGGGAGGTGAGGATGACCCCGGCCTTAAGGGAAAAGAGGTCCATCTCCCCAAAATCTAAAGTTTTCTAGGTGATGATCAACCCCAGGATGTTTCGTGGTGTGAAGAGTCATTCAAGACAGTGCAAATTTGAGTGGAATCCTTTCTCCATCACTAATTTGCCGTGTGACTGAATCAAGTGAATGAAACCTCACACACGCCCTCTGCTCATCTGCCAAACAGGGTGCATCATAACCCTCAGAACCACCCCCGCCCCCACCAAATTTGTGAGGATGAACGAAAATGTGGGAGTTCCTCAGAAAGGAACCTGACCCAATGCCTCAAGCAGGAGGGAACCAGTAAGTTTTAGTATTGGGAGACATGATCCTAAATGCCTTCAACTCTGACTTCCTTCCAGCCACAGCTTGGACCCCCATCACCCTTATCTTTGAGCCCAGTGAGGCTACTGGCAGACGTGCAGAAAGGACTAACCTGGGCAAGGTCTACCACCACTAGTACGGGCTGCCAGCCTGCAGGAACTTAGATCACTGCATCATCCACAAACCATCTATCCCTTCTGATAATTCCTTACTCCAGCATTCTGCATTTCCCACGTATTCCCTTAGCTGGAGCCTAACCCTTGGCAGACAGGCAATTCAAGGCAGGTTTGGAGTGAAAGGCTCCTATCGACAAATTGCTGAGTGCAGAGCTAAGCACTGAAACCTCACCTCTGATGGGCTTTCCCTCCGTCACTGCCATCCTCACTGGGTTCTTTTCCATCATCTTCACCTAGACATCACTTCCTAAGGGAAGAATTCCCCAAGCTACCTCACCCGGCCTCAAGTCCATTACATCGATTCCTAGCAAGGGGTCTCTTTACTACCATCTGTCCTAGTTCATGCCCCCAACCTTTGTCTGGGGGGTTAGGGACCGCATGCAAGGGGACAGAGCAGTGAACGCGACACTGGCTGTGTGGACCGACGAGTGACGCAGGCACTCTGGCACTGCTGACGGCGGCACGTAGGAGAGCCCGTCACTGTGGACTGAGATGACGGGGCTCGCTCTGGTCTGCAGAGGAAGCTCACCACCCCTCACCTGAGGATCTGGTCCAGGCGGCCTTTGAGGAAGGAGACAGAGTCCAAACAGAGCTCCTGGAGGCAGGGCAGGCCGAGGAACTGAGAGGTGACCTGGCCAACGCACAGCTCCTCCTGCTCCATGGTGATACGAGAAGACGTAAGGATGTGGGAGAGGAGGAACCGGCGCAGGTTGCCCATCTGGCCCAGGTACGGCGCGAACTTCTTCAGAGTAGACAGCTTCCAGGTGCAATTTAGCTCCAAATCCTGGACGGAGTCGAGCTGTACCATGTTGAGGATGTTCATGTTCTGCTTCGACACCGCAAAAATCTTCAGCTTCTTACAGCACAGGTGCAGCAAGCCTCTCCTCTTGGTGACTTTCCTAATGAGGTAGCTGAGGGACTCGTCAGGGATTCCTTCCTTGAGGCAAAGGTCTACGAACACCTGCACGGGGGCCAAGGGTGGATTTGGCCCCGCCCTTGAACTGTCCTCTTTCCCTCTCTTCCTCATGGGCTGGGCGGCCTCAGGCTCCAACAGTGAGCACACGTCGGTTCTGGTTCCAGACCACACGGTCCAGAACTCCTGATGAACTTTCTTCTGTAAGTTCAGCAGCTGCAGTTTCCATCTCCTGCAGGGAAAACAGGAGATAGACTGGATGCGTGAAGATAACAGGGAATAAGACCATGACTGTGAGTCTAGGAATCCGGGCACCTGGACCAGACACCTGACTGGACTTTTTCTCCATACCCCAGGTATCAGGTGCTCCTCATGCTACTGGGATCCTTCCTGGTCCCCATCCCTGGCACCTTTAGGTGCCACCCCAGGGGGTGGGCTCCTGTTCCTTCAGTCACCCTCTGCATCCTACCCAGCCCTATACACCCAAAGCCTCTCCCCAGAATGACCACAGCAATGGCTCCAAGGCCCCCCTGAGCTCCCCCTTAGGCCAGCACGCCCCTGATCCCGGCTCTATCTGCTTAGATCCCCAGGGTCCAACCAGGCTACTGAGCCTCTTCACCTGGGGCGAGTCTCCTGGGCAAGCAGGGCATCGAGCCCGTCCAGCGCAGCCTGGAAAATCTCGTGGTCGGGCTGCCGATCCTTCATCAGGGCTCCCAGAGGGAGGCAGGGGAAGGGCCAGGCCTGCACCATCATCTTCAGGACGTTGGTGTGCTTCCCGGTAAAGGCCTCCATGAACAGTGGTGGGAAGAGCTCCATGGGCAGTGACTCCAGAGCAGCGATGGCCGAGGCCTCATCCTTCAGCAGGCCCTGACAGGCCAGTTCCAGGAGTCTGCGTGGGGCCGGGAGGCTCATCCCGATGAAGCTGCCCTGATAGTGATCCTGGGAGACATCAGGGAGCAAGGCATCCTTGTCAGGCTGAGCATGAGCAACCCCGGTCCCTCCACCCTTTAGGGGAACCAGCTGGGGGCCAAAGGCACTGCTCTGGCAACAGTGGAAGCGTCCTCAATTTACCCCAATTCCATTTCCTGCGTGGGGGCCACAGACCACAGCTCTGCCTCTGCCGGTGGCAGGACAAGCATCTTGCCCGCCAGGCACCCAAGGAGGGGTAAGAACCACTGGCACCCTCCCACTGCTACCCACTGGCAGCATTTCATTCTGCTGAACAGAAAGCACAACCTTATTCCTGGATGTCCATCCAGTTAACCCTGATTGGGTCTTACACTCTCCATGCAACCAACCGAATCCTATGTCCATTCATGAAGGAAGAAGAAAATGAAACCAACCTGGGAGGAGGCTTGATGGGGGCGTTTGCGCCACATCAAAATTCCCAAATGTCCAAGGTCAGGCAGCTTTAGGCAGACAGCAGTATCATCCCCAAAGAAAAAGAAATAAAAAACAAAATGATTGAATATCAAATCGTGTCTTACACTTTGTTACCTGAAACTGCAAATCGTGTGCCCATTCACGGAGAAATAGAGATACAACTAGGGACTGTTGGTCCAGATTTTGAGGGTCAAGGCTTCCCCAAGGCAGGTCAGGTCAAAATTAGAACCAGGAGTTGGCCAGGGAAAGGGAGGGGCTACAAGTTTGTAATGGGACAAAGGAATTACCCAAGACAAAGGAAAATGTTTGGGAAATTCAAAGATTTTGATCAGGAGAAACCTGGAAACTAAAAGGGTAGTAGTTAAGGAGGAAACCAGGAGGTCTTTAGAATGCTGTTTCCCCTCCCCTGGTCTTTGCTGACTTGGGAGCCCTCTTTCTGCATCCCTGGAAGTCAGTCAACTTCTCATGCCCTGACCGGTTTGGATAGAGCGTCGGCCTGCGGACTGAAAGGTCCCAGGTTCGATTCTGGCCAAGGGCATGTACCTTGGTAGCAGGCACATCCCCAGTAGGAGGTGTGCAAGAGGCAGCTGATCGATGTTTCTAACTCTCTATCCCTCACTCTTCTTCTTGGTGAAAAGTCAATAAAATATATTTTAAAAAAAAACAAAAAACAAAAAAATACTTCTCATGAGCCCGAGGTGTGGCCCCGATGCTGGGGGACACCCACTGATAACAGAAATCAGGAATTCACGCTCGTGATTTTTGACAGCCCAGGGCTGACCCTTCTCTCTGCCGCAAACTACTCTGGAGTCATGGCCTTGACCTCTCCTCTCAGGGTCTTGGGCCCAGTCTGCCCTGACATAGCCATTCTCAGTGCAGCTGAGTCAGAAGTAACATCGGGGTGTGTGTGTGTCGGGGGGGAGGCGTACAACAGCATCTGTGTGCAGCCCGATGCTCCCAGTGCATGAGGTCGTCCTCTCTCCAGCCCCATCTCCAGCTCCGAGGCCTCCCTGACCTCCATGGCTGCAGCCGGAGGACAAGCTGTGCACTATTGCTGCTTTCTTCCCAGAGGCCTCCCTTTCCCGCGGTGGTCCAAGGTCACGGGAAGTGAGACCAAAACCTACTTGACACCAAACGTGAGCCAAGTCTGGGGGGTCTGATGCCAGCCCTGCTCCTGCGCTCTGAGCAGTTTCCAGCCGTAACCGTGGCTTTGGGAATGGGGTCCCTAACACACTACAGCTTCTGCTCTTCTTTTGCTTCTTGTAAAAAGGCAGCAGGGCAAACGCTTTCTTGGGGAAATGACTGGGGAATACAACAGCTGCTCCTGCTTCTCCTCCCCACCAGGGACCTCAGGATGCAGATTCCACCCACGTCCTCGATGATGAGAACAGAGGGGGACCCCCAAGACAGCTCACGGAACGGGCTCACCTGAAGACGTCTCCCTTCCACTCGGGTCCAGCTCAGACTGGCCTCAGGTCCTCCAAGGGTCTCCGATGGCTTCTCTGGTCTCCTGTGGCCTCAGTCACCGTGTCCACCCAAGTCTGAGAGTGAGAACCAAACGGCTCCAAAGACAAGGAGACAGCAGGTTAACCGAGCATTTAGGAAGCCGTGGGCCACGGGCAACTGGAGGCAGCTCTGGACGGATGGACATCGCCTGAGCGCCGTCGGGCGTGGACAGCCGTCAACCAATGTCTCTCTCTGTCTCTCTCTCAAATCGATTAAAAATATATATTCAATCATATATTCAATGGTTAAATAGAAAACACAAAAACCCTGGAGGCACGATCCCCGCTTTCGGTGGGCATCACCTCTTACCTCCAACCCGACCACCGACCGCTCCCCGGACCAGAGGGCCGCCTTGAGTGACAGGCCGTGTGGCCTGTGAGGGCCGGCCTTTCCCTCCCGGGCACCGCCCCCGCCCCCCACCCGCTGCCCCCTGCCCCCCAGGCCCCGACCCCTCCAGAGGGGCCTCCCCGAGGGGCACAGGCAGCGGCTGGCGCCACGGAGTGCACGGGGGTGGGGGTGGGAGGCCTGCGCCCTCACGGACAGGCGCGCTGCCGGCCTCGCACGGGAAGCGCGTCCCCTCAGGCCTCCCGTCCCCCCCCCCCCGAGGGGGAGCCCATTTTCAGGTGGAAAATACGGGGGGGGGTGGGGGGGAGTCGAGGGCCACGCGTGACCAGCGCCAGGTCGCCCACCGAGTCAAGGAGGCGAAGGGGCAGCGCTTGAACTTACGTTTCCCTCAGGCCGCTCCTCGCCTCGTGGCCTCGTGGTCTGGGCGCTGCGGGCGGAGGGAAAGGAGCAATGGCTGCCGGGAGGCTCCCTGGGGCTCCGCCGGAAGCGGCAGGATCCGGCCAATCCTGCCTTCTGGGTCCTTCTCCAGGGAAGTCTCGCGAGATCTTGAGCGGGGTCTCCGAGGGATCTCAGAAGGGGTTTAACGGACACGGAGGGAGAGAAGGGGGAGGGGTGGTGCCTGTGGCCACGCCCACCGGGCCGCCCGGGGTGGAAGGGGGTGGGGGGCCGCTTGGGGTCCGGGTGGGTAGGGGGTGAGGATGGGACAGGGTGGGGGTGGGCTGGGGTGTGGAGGGAGAAAAAGGAGGCCCCCGGACACCCCCAACTTACCCCCACTCTCACCGGGTCTGTGCTCCCGGGGCCCCTTTCCCCCTCAGCTGTGGTGCCAGTGTCACCGCCCGGGGGCCCTGCGTGAGGGTCATCGCCCCCCTCTACCCCGAGTCTAGGAAAGAGCTCCCGCCCTGGGGGCCCACGTCCCCCCTCTGCACGGGCCATGCTGCCGCCCTGGGCGGAGGGAGCCCGGCCCCACGCAACGGGCGGGTCCTCCCCGCGGAGGGGCGCCCTCGGTCCCCCCTGGGGCTGGCGGCCAGCTCCTTCCGACGCCCCGGATCCCTCTCCCACTCACCTCCCCAGGCCTCCCGGTGATGGTGGCAGCGTCCGCTCCCGGAGCCCAGGGCTTCTCTCTCCCCAGCGCCCCCTTTGGGCCAAGTCGCAGCTGGGCCTCAAAACACGAGGGGGCTGGAGCTTCGGAGGGAGCCGCCAACCAAGCGGAGGAGGGGGAGGCCCAGCTGCAGCCTGCGCGCCGCCGCCGCCTCTCGGAGCCGCCTCCCCCGGCTCTCCGGGCCGCCGCCAGGGGGCGCTGGGGCCTGGCGTCCTCAGGGGCCCCGTTTGGGCGCCCCCTTTTGGAAAGTCTCTGGGAGAGAAAAGTGGGGGGGATCCTTTCCGGGTGAGGAGGGGGGAGACTGTGGTTAAGAGCAGAGCGGAGGCCCGGGATCTCCGTGGGAACTTTTGAAATCGCATCCCCACGAGACCCTGACTCTCTAGGAAGGTCGTGGTGGCTGAGAGCAACAGGCAGGGTGGTAAGGCTGGCCGTGTGTGTGCATGTGTGCACGTGTGTGCATGTGTGTTCGTGTGACTACCCTGCCCTTCCTCCAGGCACCCCCCAAGCCTATGCGCAGAGTTTAAGGTTTCCAGCCACATGGTTGGATGAATGAGTGCAAATGAGGCCACCGCATTGATCCCCAGTGGATCTGGGATTGTCACCTACAACAGAGCTGATGAAAAACCTATTTCCCCCTCCCCCCCCCCACTTTGGAACTGGAGGTTCAGCCCACCCCTTCCTTCCTCTCCTCTCGACTCATTCAGCAAATGTTTGTCCTTGAGTGGCTGCTCATGCCATGCTCAGAGATATACACAGTATCTCCTCACGAGGTTTAGGATGAAAATAGAAAAAAACAGCCACCCAAAGACAAGAAGACCGTTGTCTTCAAGGGGCGAGTTGTAACGAATTCTCTGAAGAAAACAAAGAGGCTGGTGTGGAAAGTTACCAAGGCAGGCGGCGTCCTGTCCAAGGCCTGAGCAAGGAGGAGCCACGGGGGCTGGGGAGGATCCTGCGCAAATTCTGAGACAAGAGCTTGGCCCATTTGAGAACATGAAGGAGACTGGGGCGGAGGGCAGGGTGACAAGCGACAGAAAGGATAGCGGATGCATCTGTGCAACGTGAAATTAAAAGGGAATCCATGGCCCTAACCGGTTTGGCTCAGTGGATAGAGCGTCGGCCTGCGGGCTGAAGGGTCCCAGGTTCGATTCCGGTCAAGGGCATGTACCTTGGTTGTGGGCACATCCTCAGGGGGAGGTGTGCAGGAGGCAGCTGATCGATGTTTCTCTCCCATCAATGTTTCTAACTCTCTATCCCTCTCTCTTCCTCTCTGTAAAAAATCAATAAAATATATTTAAAAAAAATAAAAGGGAATCCATGAAGCTCAGGGGGAAGGCAGGAGAGGGTGGGTGGGAAGAGATCAACCAATGAACTTGTCCGCACATATGCATCACCCGTGGACAATGGGGTGGTGAGGGCCTGGGCAGGGGGGAGGGGGGGGCGGGAAGGAAGATGGGAGCAGCTGGAAGAGGTGAATGGGGAAAAAAGGAGGACCTGTGTAATACTTTCAACAATAAAGATTTATTTTAAAACAGTAAAAATAAAAGGGAGTCTGAAGATCACTCATCCTTATTTTCATGATCCCGTTGCTTGTCATACTTGCTGAGATTGATAACGAAAAAGATGAGGGCTGTAAAATGTAAAAGCAAAAATGCAGGTCCCCCGGCTGATTATATAATGCAACCCTATTCGTGTAACAGTAAATGTGAATATAACATCCACTTATTCCATTGCTTCAAGTCATGCCTCGCAATGTTTACCAAATTCCTGGGCTGCACTAGGCCTGGATGTGGAAGAGGGACTGAGAGTGACAGGGCCCCGCCCGTCTGGGAGAGGTGTAATTCATCTTTGTGGGGATCTTAAAAAGCAGGGCCACGTGTCCAGAAGGTGGTCACTAAAATGCTAAGGCTGGTTTTCGTAAAACCCTTTTCTGTATTTTTAAAATGTTTTCTGTCCTAATGGTTTTTCCTTGATTAGCGATGAAAATAGAGCTCTTTCCATTTCGGAAATATTGAAAAATACAGTCAACCTGCACTGCATTGTAATGGTCACTATGGAGACTTTAAAACCCTTCAGTGAGGGAAGAGAGGAGGGGGGATGCTTTCGTAGGAGCTGTTTTGTGTGTGTGCAGCTGGTAGAGGCTGGGTCTAGGCTGATCTGTGAGGGGATGAGAAAGAAATGAACTGAAAGAGGAAAATACTTGTTAATATACATATTTTTAACTTGATTTCAGAGAGAAAGGGAAAGGAGAGAGAGAGACATCAATGATGAGAGAGAATCATTGATCGGCTGCCTCCTGCACACCCCACACTGAGGATTGAGCCCACAACCCAGGCATATGCCCTTGACCAGAATTGAACCCAGGACCCTTCAGGCTGCAGGCCAACGCTCTATCCACTGAGCAACACCAGCGAGGACGGACTATGTTTTCTTCTTTGAGCACCTACAGTAAGCCTGAAGGACAAAGAACCTGCATTCTCGACTTAACCATGCTTGACTCGGGGTAAAAGCCATAGAGCGCTTACCAACAAATGGAAACTTCGTCTTTTGATTTTCTCGCCAGACGCATGCAAGGGTGCTGGGAACTTTAATGCGATCTTAGTGATTCCCAGGTGAACACACTCAGACCAGAAAGGACAAGCCGCTCGTCCCAAGCAGAGTGGCCACATCAAGAAGGAATTCGGGGCTGTGGAGTCCTGGCGGGGTTGCTCTGAGTTGTGCTTCCATGACACCCAACACACACTGGGCTCCTGATTGGGTAACACGCACCTGAAATGGCCTCTCCACCCCCGCCTGCTGCAGGGTTAAGCTGACGTGAAAGGTCTTGGAGAGAATTTGGGGTGGCTGCTATGCGTGCCCTAGGCTCTGTGTCGTGATTTGGGTGAACCACATTTAAAATATATATATTTTTATTGACTGCAGAGAGGAAGGGAGAGGGAGAAAGAGAGACGGAAACATCTATGATGAGAGAGAATCATTGTTCAGCTGCCTCCTGCACAGCCCCCACTGGGGACTGAGCCTGCAACCCGGGCATGTGCGATGAGCATGACCTTCTGGTTCATAATTCTATGCCCAACTACTGAGCAACACTGGCCTGGCTATATAAGGCATTCTTGAACAAAGGAGAAAAGGGGGGAAATGAGATATTAGATTTCAGAAGTGAGAACAGACAGTTCACAGGTAGTTGAGGAAGAACAGAACACATGTCAGCAAAATTCAGAAACAATGAGACACCGGTTACCTAGCTCACAGATAAGCGCTAGAATAACTTTCTCCGTTCAAGAGGAAGCTGATGGACAAAGGGAAATGGGCGTAGAGGGAAACAGAAGGGCCTGGGGGCCTGGTACTGAGCGGAATGGGAAAGGACAGAGATGGGAAGGAGGTAAACAGGGATTTCCAGTGCCCACTCAGCTGCCTCCCCAGTGCGTGGGATGCACCCTCTTGGGCCACCAGGGGGCAGCAGGAACCCGGGTTGTGGGGAAGGTACTTGCTGTGGTTCATGCTGTCTCTGGATGGAGTTTGAAGAGCTGCTTCCCCCTGAGGCCCTTGTGTCCCAAAACAGCTGTGCCCAACAGATCACCTCTTACATATTAGACCTAATACGTCCAGGGCTCAGCTTCAGTCTCAAGCCACTGCAGAGACAGAGGATGGAGCCATGCGGAGCAGCCATGCTGACTAAGGGGAAGGAGAGGGAGTGGAGGGCCATATGCAGCCCCCAGCTCTGCCATGGGACCTGGGAAATGGAGCAACTGGATCTTTGTCAGCCAACCTGTCCTCACTTTGCGCTCACAGTGCAGAGGGGAAGTCCTGGGATTTCTCACCAGGAACCACCATGACTCCCACCACAGAAAAGGAAGGTATCCCCCCGGCTGGCTCCATTTCTGCATGCTGTCCTAAGCCCAGTCTGGTCTTACTTAGAATATATTAAAGAGTTTGGTTCTTTCTTAAAAGTTTTATTAATTGAATTGAAAAAGAGAAATCTATTTGTTGTTCTATATATGAGTGCATTCATTGGTTGATTCCTGTATGCGCCCTGACTGGGGATGGAAGCTGAAACTATGGCACATTGGGACGATGTGCTAACCATTTGAGGTCCCAGTTCAGGGCCAGAGTTTCATTCTTGCTAAAGCTCTTCTTTCCAGGGAAGCAGGCGTATCTAAACTCCAGGTCAAGTCAGAGTGGAGTGAGAAGAGGCAGGTGCAGGAAGCAGATTTGCATGGATGCCCCTCCCTCCTCTGAGCCAGCAGGAGGGGATAAGGGAGGTCTGGGGGAGCCAGGCTCAGGCTTGGGGTCTCAGAAGGCAGCGCTCTCAGGGCACCTCCACCATGGCCTGGGCTCTGCTCCTCCTCAGCCTCCTCTCTCAGGGCACAGGTGAGGCCTCCAGGGAAGGGACACGGGGACAACTGGACTGACTCTCTGCCTCCTCCTCAGGCCCCCCCCTCCCCCCCCCCCACCCCGGGCTCAGCACTGAACTCACCAGAGTGTGTTTTTGCTCTTTTCAGGGTCCTGGGCCCAGGCTCCCCTCACTCAGCCTCCTGCAGTGTCTGGGACTCCAGGGACTTCAGTCACCATCTCCTGTGCTGGAAGCAGCAATGACATTGGGAAGTATAATTATGTCTCCTGGTACCAACAGCGCCCGGGCACGGCCCCGAAACTCCTGATTTATAGGGTCAGCACTCGGCCCTCGGGGATCCCTGAGCGCTTCTCTGGCTCCAAGTCTGGCAACACGGCCGCCCTGATCATCTCTGGGCTGCAGGCCGAGGATGAGGCCGATTATTACTGTTGCTCATATACAACCAGTAGCACTCACCACAGTGGTGCAGGTTCATGGGGAAGTGAGACCAAAACCTCCTCTGAACTCCCTCACGTCCCTTCACTCCTCAACTCAGGCTTTCATTTCTTTATCCTTTGCTATTATTTTATTTTTAAATCATTGCAAACTTAAACACAAATTTAAAGATAATATACAGAAATCCTCTGTAATCTTTTCCCTGATTCACCACTTTTTAACATTTTACCGTATTTTTTTAAATTATATTTTCTTACTTTCATCTCTCTCAGCGTATGTTTATGGTATGCATATATATGAGTATAGGTGTATACACATACATGCATATACATACATAACACAGACACAATGACATTCATTTTCTGAATCATTTGAGAGTAAGTTGGATCCACCAGCACCTACTTTTAATATCTCTTTTCCCCAGAATTCACATTCAATAACGTACAATATACACATTTCAAGGTGTATAATTCAGTGGCTTTTATCCTATTCATGAGTATGTGAGTCCATTACACTCTATAATTCCAGAGCGTTTTTATTCCCTGGAAGCAATACCTCACTCATTAGCAGTCACCCCCAGTTTCCCTCTTCTTTCAAAGAACTCCCTCCCAACTGTAGGCATTGCCCATAGAAGGAATCACGCACTGCATGGGCTCTTGTGTTTGATTTTTCTCTTTCATCAAAGTGTTTTCAAGGTTCACTCATGTTGAAGCCTATGTCGGGACCTCATCCCTTAGCATGGCTGAATGATATCGCATCGTATGGAAAGACCTCATTTTATGTATCCGGGAATCAACTGATGGGCTCCTATGAATTGATCTGCCTCTTCTATCACAGCCCAGAGGCAGAGAGAAGCTTCTGGGACCTTGGGCATGAACAGGGTCCACATCACTTCACATGAGGATCCAAATATAATCCTCACTCTCAGGGCCATCCGAGTGTGGCAGCCAAGACTACATTTTTCTCTCCCTCTTAGAGCCAGTCATTCTTCGAGTCCATCCAGGGAGGCCCTGGAGGGTTTCCTGTTGAGGAGCATCTTCCCTCCTCTGGACCTGGTGCTGGAACATTTCCTGGATGAACTGGAGAGGAGGGGAGGGGCCTGGGCCGCAGCTTCATCCCCTGGGCCAGGGGGTTCCTCCTGCTCTGGCACTGTCTCTCTCTTTTCTGGTGTCTGTCAAATGTTCTGGGAGTCTTTCCTCCGCTGCCAAAGGCTGAAAGGCCCGGGTTTAACCTTCTTCTTGTGGTTTGTCATGTAATGTCCTCCATGGCTGCATTTGTTCTGGGTTCTCATCTGTGGAGCTAAGGGAAGGAAAAGAAATCACATGCTTTTCAGTTTATTTTTCTAAATTCCTCCTGTTATGACATGCATCATCCCCAAAGAAGCGTGGGAGAGATGAGCATTGACACTGTAGGAAGGAGTAGTACATAGAAACCACAACTACCTCTGGCTGCATCTACTCACCCAACCCATGTCCAGCCTTCCCACCCCCCCCAAAGAGCCACTGTGCTGGTTTTGGGGTTAATCCCTTTATTATTTGCTTTTCATTCCTTCCCTGTACCTTCCCACAACTGCATCCTCAAACAACGTAGTTTTGAAACAATGAGAATAAGCTCTCCTAGCTGGTTTGGCTCAATGGAAAGAGCGTTGGCCTGCGGACTGAGTCTGGTAGGGCACAGGCCCAGGTTGTAGGCTCAATCCTCAGTAGGGGATGTGCAGGAGGCAGCTGACCCATAAAATATATTTTTTTAAAAAGAGGATAAGCTACTAACCAGAAGAGTGAGGAAAGGCCAATGGGTCCAATAGAGAGGCGCCAGGAGACCTCCACCCTGACAGAGGCTCAAGCTCAGTCTTGGGCAGAGCTCCCCACAGATTTACTGCTTCTCCTCCACCCCCCAAGAAGACAGACAGGGCCCAGAGGAAAGAGAAAGGATCCCAGAGTTGGGTCTGGTCTTGCCAGATGTGGGCCAGGTCCTGGCTCTCCAGCAGGAATCCTGGTGGGGGCAGAGGGGCTGCATATTCCCTGTTGCCTAGTGGAGCCTGACTCCAGGGGAGTCTGAGCGCACTCACTGGGGGGACAGAGAGACTCGTCTTGGCTGGTGCAGACACTGGCAGTGGCTCCTGTCAAGACAACTTTAGCTCAGACAGGAAATCCAGGCCCCGTGCTCCCAAACATCACAGGGGGGTGGGGGGGCGGGGGGTGCCAGAGCTGCATGCACCTGGGTCTCGCCAGCTTCCTCACAGAGGCCTCTTTCCATCCCTTGCCCATCAGTGGGGGGTGACCATTAGGGCGTGGTGGGCAGAGGGAACTATACTCATGGGCACCCTGGGTTCTTCTCCTGGTACCCTCAGACCCAACTCTGCCTGGGTCCCCTCACCCGGAGGCATGTGTCCCACCTGCCGAGGACAAACCCGTGCAGGGAGGGGCTGAGGGGCGGGCAGGGCTCTCCCAACCGCACCAGGAGGAGGGACACAGGATCTGGACACCCCCCCACGCCCTGCTTCCGAAACTGCTCCCACTTCTAACGTGTCCCTCATCTCAGCTCATCACTGCACACCCATCCCTGGCTGGGAGGAAAATGTGATGATTTCGGTGGGAACCTTTCAGACTCGGGACTGGGCTCTGTCCGGCCTCTGCCAGTTACCGATCGCCAACCTGTACCTGGGCTTTCAGGTGTGCGTGGTCTTTTTTTAAAAAATATATTTTATTGATTCTTCCCAGAGAGGAAGGGAGAGGGACAGAGAACTAGAAACATCGATGAGAGAGAAACATCGATCGATCCGCTGCCTCCCGCACACCCCCTATTGGGGATGTGCCCACAACCAAGGCACATGCCCTTGACTGGAACCGAACCTGGGACCCTTGAGTCTGCAGGCCGACGCTTTCTCCACTGAGCCAAACCGGTCAGGGCATGTGCGTTTTCTTTTTTGCCCTGTTCGTTGGTCGCTCACATGCAACTCTGACCCAGGCGGTAATGCTCAGTCTGATTTTAGTGAGTTTAGGAAAAGAACACACACAGTTGCACAGTCACTCAGCTGCAGCCACATTCACTGCACTCAGTGGTTGCTTCTTGCACGGGCCCTGACCGGAGATTGAACCTGAAACCTCGGCGTGTTGGGCCGACACTCTAACCAGTGGAGCTCCCCGGCCAGGGCTTCCAATAAGTTTGTTACACAACGTCCAATAAATGCACCCCAGGCTCAGCCTCAGGACCCAGGCCCAGGCCCATGCACGGGCAGGGGGTAGGTCAGCCCATTCTATGAGAAGAAGCAGGGAGGTTTGAAGGGTGAGAAGTACCCAACGCTGCCTGTTGTCCCTGGAAAATGAGCGATTGTCTCTCTCTAGCCTGCCTTGAACCCTGTCCTCACCTTCACCCCTCAGAGCAAGAAGTGGAAGTCTCAAGATTCCTCAGGAGCCACAGTGGCCCTTGCACTGCCATTGGCTCAGCCTCTCCTGACTCGGAAAATTCAGCTCAAACACTTTTAACCCCTCAGGGAGCTCTCTGCCCAGAGTGCAGAGTATCTAGGCTCCAGGGCCAAGTCAATGGGGGGTGGAGAGATGCAGGTGCAGGAGGCATATTTGCATGGAGGCCCCTCCCTCCCCTGAGGCAGGGGGAGGTGATAAGAGACATCTAGGGGAGCCAGGGTTGGGGTCTCAGAAGGCAGCACTTTTGGGGCGTCGCTGCCATGGCCTGGGCTCTGCTCCTCCTCACTCTCCTCTCTCAGGGGACAGGTGAGGGCGCTGGGGAAGGGACCACAGGGCCATCCGGGCTATTAGAGGCCTCTGTCTCCTCTTTCAGGCTCACCTGAGCCCAGCACTGAACTCACCACAGTGTGTTTTTGCTCTTTCTAGGGTCCTGGGCCCAGGCTGCCCTCACTCAGCTGCCATCCGTGTCCGGGAACATGGGACAGTCAGTCACCATCTCCTGTGTCGGAAGCAGCAATGACATCGGGCGTTATAACTATGTCTCCTGGTACCAACAGCGCCCGGGCACGGCCCCCAAACTCCTGATTTCCTACGTGACTGCTCGGCACTCGGGGGTCCCGGAGCGCTTCTCTGGCTTCAAGTCCAGCAACACGGCCTTCCTGCTCATCTCCGGGCTGCGGGCCGAGGACGAGGCCGATTATCACTGTTTTTCCTATGTGGGCAGCAACACTCTCCACGGTGCTGCAGGCTCCTGGGGAAGTGAGACCAAAACCCGCCCGGGGCTCCCAGGGGCCCTCCTTGCTCTGAAGAGGCGT
>JAWPEG010000010.1:25851923-25870346 GCA_035771395.1 Myotis vivesi
CCCCCCCCCCCCCCCGCCCCTGCTCACTGTCCTGGATCACACCTGACTCTCCCGCAGGGCAGGCCTGACCCAGCTCCTCCCACACACACACACACACACACACACACAGGCTCCCCTCCTTCCCTGAGGCTGCTGGCTGTGCTCCCTTTGTTTTCACCGTCTAATGGGTGACCTGAGCCTCCCTGCCTGGTGGAGGGGGTCAGGGGTCACACAGAGAGGAGCCCGTCCCCCTCCCCTGCGGCCAGCAGCCCGGGGACCAGGGAGTCTCCACCTGAGCAGTGGGTTGTGCATCTATCTACACCTGGGCAGAGGTCAGCACTGCACCTTCACAGGCAGGGCGGGGCCGCCACTAGGGGGCGCCAGAGAGCCACCTGGCAAAGCCACCTGCAGATGGGGTGGGCCTGGCCTCAGGGGCCTTAAGATGGGCCTGGGCCAGAGGGTAAGTAACCTTAACCTCAAACCTAAAGGACAGGTTTACACACTATCACCCTTGACACTGACGCGCCCATTCCTGGGCCCGTGGCTGGGAAGTCCTGGGCTTCCCGTCCCAGGGCCTGAACCTCCGCTGGTGCTCAGTGAACTGGTCCTGACCTCATTTCTTCGATTAGGTTATTTTATTCCCGAATATAACCCCCAGCGGGACAAGTTATTGGCGAGACGCATTCCTTTAAAGCAGTGGTTCTCAACCTGTGGGTCGAGACCCCTTTGGCGGTCGAACGACCCTTTCACAGGGGTCGCCTAAGACCATCCTGCATATCAGATATTTACATGACAATTCATAACAGTAGCAACATTACAGTTATGAAGTAGCAACGAAAATAATTTTATGGTCGGGTCACAACATGAGAAACTATTTAAAGGGCCAGAAGGTTGAGAACCACTGCATAAAGACTTACTCCGCTTGGCAGCTGCCTCTCATTCCCTACACCTCAAAGCTTCCTTTTAGCACCTGCCCTGTCCCGGCCCCGACTGCAAAATGGGGAGACTGAGGCACCGCACCTGTGATCTGCCTGATGACTCACGGCCCAGGGGGGACACTGACCAAACCATGAGTGCTTTCAAGAGCTCCATGTGGCCAGTGGCTGAGCATGGAGCTGTGACCTGTCGACCAGGAGGCCACGGTCCAATTCCTACCGGGGCACTGGGACCGGTTGGGGACTAGATGCCCAGTAGGGGGCGTGCAGGAGGCAGTCCGTCTATGTTCCTCTCTCGTCATTGATGTTTCTCTCTCTCTGTGCCTCTCCCTTCCTCTCTCTGAAATCAATAAAAACAGATTTAAATAAAGTAAACTCCATGTGTTGTTGACAAAGGATCAATGTTATTCGGTCTCTGAGGCCCAGGCCCTGTGATGAAGTAGGACCTCGCCCCTAAGCATGTGATGTCACCTGCAGAATTCCTTCAGCCAATGCAGGCACCCTACCCCACCCCCCATCCCCTGCTGTGGCAGATGTCACCCCAGACCGTGGGATCTGCAGGGGCTGCCCCTCCCTCCCTGAGTCCCTGGGCTGAGCCCTTCTCAAAACCCACCAGCTCCCAGCAGCCCCTGGGCCTGGCTGATTTGCATGCCCCACAGCTGTGTCCAAGGGGATAAAAGGGACCTGGGAGGAGCCCTGCAGCCTGGGCCTCAGGGAGCAGAGTCAGGGCGCCCACCATGGCCTGGACCCCTCTCCTCCTCGGCCTCCTGGCTCACTGCACAGGTGCTGCCCGGCTCACACCCGCCCAGCCCCAGGGCCTGCACCCACCTGGCTGCCTCTGAGCTCAGGGACGCTGCCTGTGGGACAGGAGGCTCAGGCCCTGCTGCTGGCTCAGGGCTGGGGGGCGGCACCCCCTGTGCTCACGGCTCTGAGGGCCTGAGGGCTCTCCTGCAGCAGGAAGGGGGGGTTCAGTGCTCAGAGGCTCCATCCCCGGGAGCCCCAGGCCACCTGGGCTGAGGGGGATGCGAGGGCGCCCTGGGGCCTGGGAACCCCTGGAGCTCAGGCGGGCGGGGCAGCAGGGGGTGCCTGGGAAGGGGCTCTCACCCTCCTGCCTCCTCTTCCTCCTGCAGCCTCTGTGGCCTCCTATGAGCTGACGCAGCCGCCCTCGGTGTCGGTGAGCCTGGGACAGACGGCCAGGCTCACGTGTGGGGGAGAAAACATTGGAAGTAAAAATGCTTACTGGTACCAGCAGAAGCCCGGCCAGGCCCCCGTGCTGGTCATCTATGATGATAGCAAACGACCCTCAGGGATCCCTGACCGATTCTCTGGCTCCAACTCGGGGAACACGGCCACCCTGACCATCAACGGGGCCCAGGCCCAGGACGAGGCCGACTATTACTGTCAGGTGTGGGACAGTGGTAATGCTCACAATGACACAGGCGGATGGGGAAGTGGGACAGAAACCTGCCCACCGGGCCTGATGCCCACGCTCACCCGCTGTCTGAGCAGCTGTGGGTCAGGCCTCAGCGTCAGGAGTCCTCCTGGGCCCCCCTCCCCAGGGCTGGGGGACTCAGCAGCTTCTCTGAGCCCTCGGGGCCTGTCTCGGGCTGAGAAGTGTCAGGTGGGGTCGAGTCTGAGTTTGGAGACTGTTGTCAGCACTGGGGGCTCCAGAGGTGCCCCCACCCGCTCGCTGAGCCCCGGGATCGTCTCAGCACCTCTCCAGCTTCTGCTCCTTCCCTCTCTCCTCTCAGAAGCGGTAAGAAGTTCCAGGAGGTGGAAGGAGAGTGCTGGACTCCAAAAACCCAGTCACTGAGAGAGTCATATTTAAGGCGATATTTTTTGAAATTGAAATTAATACAATATTCCAGGAGCCCTGGCCGACTTGGCTCAGTGGATAGAGAGTCAGCCTGCGGACTGTAGGGTCCTGCATTCAGTTCCAGGTCAGGGCATGTGCCCGGGTCGAGGTTTGATCCCCAGGAGTAGGTGTGCAGGAAGCAGCCAATCAATGATTCTCTCTCATCATTGATGTTTCTCTCTCTCTCTCTCTCTCTCTCTCTCTCTCTCTCTCTCTCTCTCTCCTTCTCTCTCTCCTTCTCTCTCAATCCCTTCCTCTCTGAAATCAATAAAAATATATTTTAAAATATATATTCCATGATGAATAAACATCCAAACGTGAAGGAAAATCAGGATCCTTCCTAAACAGGCACCACTCACCTCACTTGCCTCTCCCAACACCCGTTCCCAGTTCTAGGGGTGAGGTGGGTGCCTGGGTCCTGCATCCCCGCCCCTCTCCCCCAGCCCTCCCCCACCTCCTCCCCACCCTTCACCCCTCCAGGGGCGCCTCCCCTGCTCTCCTGCCAGCCTTCCCCTTGGAGCTCCAGCCCTTTCTGGGGCCTTGCCTCCCTCTACTGCTGGTCTCTGCTGCCCCCTCCTGGAATCTCTCCTTCCCTGCTGCACTTCGGGCAGCTGGACCTGGAGAGTTAAAGGTTCAAGCACTGACATTTCCCAAAGCCCCCAGTTCCAGGCTGGCCCCACCCCACGTCCAAAAAAGGTGCATCCTCCCAGGTCTCGCTGGCCCCAGAACATGGTCTTCACACCAGGTGGCTGTGTGTCTTAGGGAAGAAAGTCGCCCTCTCTGTGCCTGTTTCTCATCAGCAGAAGCTGGAGGACCCCCACAGGTGGGTGAGTCCCTGTTCTCTAGGGAACCAGTGGTATTCTCCCCCCATTTGCTGGAGGGAGCTGCACTCCCAGGGTCTCCCGAGGAGCCAGCATCTTCTCTGTCGCCTCCTGGGGACCCCTCAGAGGGACTCAGAGATTTCAGAACCATTGTCATATCCCTAGACGGATCCTGTGACACCCTCTGCCCCAGACCCTCTCCCCGATCCCCACGGGAAAGACAATGACATTCTCAAGGTGAGATGAGAGGGAACAGTGGCTAGAGTTTGGGAATGGAGGGGAGCAGAGAGTTGGGGAGACCTGGGCTGGGGAGAGGAGCCCACCGCCTCAGGCAGGGTCTGTGGGGCCTGTGGGATGGAGGATGAGCAGGAGGCTAGGGAGGGGGCAGGGAGCAGACCTGGGTGGGACAGAGCTCAGCTGTACCCGCTGGGAAAGCCCAGGCCATCCTTCGAAGGTCCCCAGGGTCCAGCCAGACTCGGATTTCCGACCGCAGCCACCGCAGGAGGATGTGGTCTGTGGTGGTGTCTGCCCAGGGGTCATGGCAGGTGCTGGGGTGGGGGAGGGGGGCAGCTGGGGATGTTGCATTTAGGGACAGTCCCTTCTCCCCCCCAATCTCCGGGGCTGTCCCTGGGGCAAGCACACCTTCTGGGCTCTGAGCAGTGGGTAATGGGAAGAGAACAATTCCAGTGGAACTCCTGGTCCCCAAGGTACCAGGAGCCTGAGGTCAGAGGCTGGAGGGAGCCAAGTACCAAAATGGGGAGGAGCTGCACTGGGTCAGGGGCCCCCCCAGGCACCCACACCCTGTCACTGTTCTGTGCCTTGACCATCTCCAAGGCCAAGGGAGCGGGTGTTGTGCAATCCCGCCCTGAGCTCTGGACCTCATCCCCCAGACGCTGCCTGAGCTGTGTTCGGGGAGTGGGAAGATTCAGCCTGGGGTTCCTTGAAAGCTGGTCTGATGAGTTTGGTCAAACCGTTAAGTCCTGATCACCATCAGCTTGACTTCTTTCTTCCTGCTCATTATTGCCCTTGTCAGGAGCAGTAGAAAGTCTGAGAGTTTTGACTACTTGCAGGCTGAAAAGCAAGCCTGCGGTAGATTCCCGGGTGCTGGCCGGAGACACGAGACTCCTGGGTCAGAGACAAAGGCCACTCTGTTGTTTATAGTTCATTACTCAAGTAGCCAGAGTACCAGCAGCATTAAGCATGTCAGCTGGAATATCAGCGTCCGACATCAGTCCTCTGAGCACCCCCAAGATGCTGTAAAAAGGGCCAGGTGACAGCCGCACATCCAAGCTGGGGGACCCCAAATCTTTCATACCAGCCGGTAAGCACATGTTGCTCCAGAGGGACACACCCTCTCTACAAGCATCCTGGAAAAGATGGTCCAACACAAGGGCAATCGGTGCCTTTGCTCACGAGATGTGCAGATTAGAAGAGACCTTCAGACAGTGGTCTCCCAGCAACCGTTGTCCATACCAACAAACTGAAGTCCCAGGCTATGTGTTTCCGCTTCCCATGGGAACATCTGGATTGATTTTCACCAAGGGCAGCAGGAGAGGTCCTGAGTATCTGACTCAAAACATGGGCCAGGCAACTCATAAAGGGACCTCCCAGGAAAATCAAGGTTGGTAGGGGCTGGGGCCCCCTTTGTAGTTGCTGAAGCAGAAAACCAGGAGCCCTAGGGGCTGCAGCTCCGGAGTTGAGTGGACGTATGAAGGATCCTGTGGCCCAAAGGCAACTGGAAAGCAAGTGGGTGGGTGCTGGGTGTGACAGGCAGGAACCTACCACCCGAGTTCTCCCAGACACCAGCAATGTGAGCCCGCGGAGACCCACAAAGCACGCCCTGGAGCCGTGCGAGGGCCAGGCCTCCTGGCTGGGCGACGCCCAGGAAGTAGGAAGCTGCTTGAACAGAAATGTCTCATCTTCGAAAGGGGAGGTCACCTGAGCTCAGAGGGAGCCGACCCCGTTGTCGGGGCTACACAAGCAGCGTCACTCTCATCGTCACATTATGTGTTATGTCCCTGGGCTTGCAAACAAGCCCTGACCCCAAGCACCTGGGCAGCCCATCCCGCCTGCACCCTGCCCAGCACAGCCCACACCTGGGCTCCCCGGGGAGCAGAGCACAAGCCTTCCGGGTGGTGAGGGCTAAAAGTGCAGGGACAAGGTCACTGCTAGGTTCCAGCTCACCCTGCACCCTGGAACCGCCTTGGGTCCTGCATTCGCCTTCTTGGGCCTTCGTTTTCTCACCCGTGGAACAGGGACACTTGGCTCAAGGACACACTAGGCCAGTGATGGCGAACCTTTTGAGCTCGGCGTGTCAGCATTTTGAAAAACCCTAACTTAACTCTGGTGCCATGTCACACATAGAAATTTTTTGATATTTGCAACCACAGTAAAACAAAGACTTATATTTTTGATATTTATTTTATATATTTAAATGCCATTTAACAAAGAAAATTCAACCAAAAAAATGAGTTCGAGTGTCAGAGGTGTCAGAGGTTCGCCATCACTGCACTAGGAGCTTTCAAACAAGCCCTAGTTGCTCTGAAGCCCAAAGTAAGAGAGGTGGATGGGGAACTGGCATTGGTTCAACACCTGCTCTGTGCTGGCGCTTAGCACATACATGATCCCATTCACCCTCGGGCCCTCCTGCTGCAGAGGAGCTCTCCCCACTTCACAGACAAGGAAACTGAGGCCCAGAGGTGACCTGGGTCTGGGTGGTTCCAACATCCCTGAGCTTGACGTTCCTCCTGGAGAGAGGGGGATGGATGACTCCCTGCCGGACCCTGGCCTAGCCCAGGAGCTGACCAAACTTACCAGGCTTGACCAAACCAGCCAAGGAAGGGCTGGGCTTGACTGGCAGGCGTGGAGTTTGCAGGGGCCCAGCCTGGGGGCCTGGTCAGAAGAGCAGCCCCAGGCCCACCGCAAGGAATTCAATTCCTCATCCACTGGGCGCTTGGCTGCCCTCCAGACCCGAAGTAGATGCTCCATAGCCCAGAGAGGCCCTTGGGGAACGGGGGAAAGGAGGCAGGAGCAGGTGTGCCCTACCCAGCACCCCAGGGGCGGGGCCAGCAGGGGTGACTGTGGGAGATGGTTGAGCTCTGATTCCAACCACAGCAGAGCAGTTGGCAGATGCCACTCTAAGGAGGATCCCCTGGGGTAACCACCCCGGAGAGGACCCGCACGGGGGCTGGCACCGGAGAAGACCCAGGCAGATGGGGCCATTCGGGCCAGGGCACATGGGGATGGCCACTGCCAGTGAGGACCAGGGGCACCTGCCAACAGCACCCATTTCACAAATGTGGAAACTGAGGTCCAGAGGTGACCTAGGTCTGGATGGTTTCAACATTCATGAGCTTGATGTTACTCCTGAAGTGAGGGGGATCGATCAAGCCCTGCAGGACCCTTGGGAGCTCACGCTGAGGATCAGGCCGGAGGTGCCCTTGACCCTTAAGGCAGATGAGGCCCAGGACCTGCCAAGTGGGCCATGAGGACTCCGGGGAGCAGAGCACTGGCCCCTGAGGCCGCTGGGCCTGCCGTGGCCACCCATGGCTGCTGCCCCTGCCAGCAGCGCTTCGGAACAGGGCCCAGGCCCCCAAGGCCCGGTGGGAAGCAGCCCTCAGAGCCTGAAGGACAGGTAAGGAGCCCATGCGCCATGGGGGAAAGAGGTGGACGAAGGGAGGGTCGGTGGAGAGTGGGGGCCTGGGCAGACGCTGGCTGTATATAAAGAGTTGGCATTTTGTCCATTGTGGATTTATTAGTGTTGATTTTTATGTTTAGTGTTTTATTAAAATGTATTTATCTTGATGACTGAGGCTTTGGGCACCCCTTAAATTTCGCACCTAAGACTAGAGCCTCGTTCTCCTCACCCCAGTCCTCTGGGAGGCAGGGGCAGGATGTACTCATCATTTTAGAAGCAGGCCCTCCCGCTCAGGGTCCCCGTAAGGCCCTGGTGTCATCCCCGTCTTTTAGACAGGGATAGAGGCCCAGAGAGGGGGCCGCAGCCCCAGGACAGGAAGGAGTCCCAGGACTGGACGCTGTGACCTCGATTCCCGGTCAAGGGCACAGGCCTGGGTTTCGGGTTTGATCCCCAGGGCGGGGCGTGCAGGAGGCAGCCGATCAGTGATTCTCTCTTATCATTGATGTTTCTATCTCTCTTCCCCTCTCCCTTCCTCTCTGACATCAATAGAAATATATTTTTTAAAAATCCCCTATGGCATTGGCCAGTGCATGTTGGAAGTGACGGTAGCAGGGGTTGATGGGAGGAACGGGCTCTCTCATAGACTGCTCATGGGAGACTAAGATGGACAACCATTATATCGTCATAAAGGAAAGTGTATTTATTCATATTGTGTGGTTCCACTTCTAGGAACTCATCCTTTCGGGGTGGGGAATAATCAAAGATATAACCAAAGGTTTAACAAAAAATGATGAGCCCAGCATTGTTAATGATGAGAGAGAACCTAAACATCTCACAGAAAAGTGGGAATCATGACAGCATGGAGCATCCATCATGTGGAATTTTGCATAAAATTATGTTTCTGAAGCATCTTGAGTAATATGGCAAATTCCATTTTTAAAAGAATGTCTGGGTGCCAGATATACAGAATGCTCCCAATTGGGCCTTTTTAAATTATTATTATTATTTTATTATTATTATTGATTTCAGAGAGGAAGGGGGAGGGATAGAAACATCAGTGATGAGAGAGAATCATTGATCGGCTGCCTCCTGCATGCCCCACCTCCGGGATTGAACTCACAACCCAGGCACGTGCCCTTGACCAGAATCAAACTCAGGACCCTTCAGTCTGCAGGCCGATGCCCTATCCACTTAGCCAGACCAGCCAGGGCGCAATTGGATTTTTTAATATGAGTGCATTTTCCAAGGCTTGTCAGAAAATGTAGAAAAAATGTCAGCGTATGTTTCTGGTCGGTGGGATTTTGCCTAATTTTAATGTTCGCTTCACAATTATCTATAGTTATTAAATGTTCACAAGGAGATTTATTTCATTTTTAGCTCCTAAAATAATGTTAATACAAGAGTAACGTGTTGTTAAAAAAAGATTAAGCACAGAAGTGTATAGAGTGAAAATTGAGCGTTTCTGCTTACCATTTCTCCACATCTTGCCCTAAAACCCATTCGACAGCCACTGTCTATTTTGCCCATCAGCTGAGCAAAAATGAGAATGTGTTTGTTTATTTGATCATGGATCAAACTCATCCTCTGTTCCTATTTTTATTGCCTGGTGTTATGTCTTTTGCGAATTTGCCGGCCATAATTTTACCTGTTGCTGGTGTTGTTGTTTTCCATTGAGTTGGTTGTGTGCTCTTATAGAGCTATAGACATTCTTCCCGTATTTGAGATATCAGCCTCCTTGTTCAGTCTCTATGCTGGAAATATTCTCCCCTGAGTTGTTGTATGCCTCTGGTTAATGGGGTGTTTTGCCGTAAAGCCATTTTTAATGGTTATATGTCAGAGTGGTGTGATTTTTTCTTTATGGTTTCTGTGATCTGTGACAAGCATGACAGTCATCTTTATTTCAATATTATCAGGTCGGGTTTCTATTTTATGCTGGTATTTTCCGTGTTTGGGGGGTTGTTCACTTGTGTTTACTTCCGCTGGAGTTCATTTTGATGTCGGTGAAGACATAACCTTTTTTATTTTCCAAATGGGGAGCCGGTCGTCTCCTGTTTGTTGAATATAAACGCGCCTTCTATCAAACACTAACCCATTGGTTTATCAGACTCTCCCTACGGTTCTAGTGATCTAATGATCCGATCCCATATCCATTGCACCTGTTTTAATTGTCATAGCTGTACAGGATGTTTGGGACCATGGTTATAATTTATTTTTTCAAAACAGCCATGCCTACTCTCTGTCATCCTTCTCGCGGTTGGGTTTTAGAAACAATTCGCTCGTTTTCATAATCCGCGTTTGGTGCCTGTAATTTGATGGCCTGTGCGGGCTCATTGGAGAAGGACTGGCATCTTTGCAACGCCCGGCATTTCCCTCCAGGAACGAGGTCGGCCCCTATGCACTCACTCTGCTATGGTGTCTTCCAGCCCATTGCCTCATACTTTATCTCTGCAGACCTTGCCCATTTCCTGTTAAGGTTATTCCTAAGGCTTTGAAAGACCATGTGGATTGAAGCTGTAAAATGTCCCCCAACTCATGTCTTAAGTGGTCACTGCTTGTGTAGAAGGGGAAACGACTGATATTCGCACGTGGCCCGTGTATTGGGCCACTTCACTGAACTCAGATTAGTTCTCATAGTTCTTCAGCTGACTCCGTGGGCTTTTTTTTTTTTTAAGTCGACTCTCTCCTCACCTGCAAAGAACCATGTTCTCTCTTTTTTCCTATTACTTGCACCTCCCCCATCTCATTTCTTTGGTGGGAATCTGTAGAATTCTTTTTTTTTTTTAATATATTTTATTGATTTTTTACAGAGAGGAAGGGAGAGAGATAGAGAGTCAGAAACATCGATGAGAGAGAAACATCGACCAGCCGCCTCCTGCACATCTCCCACTGGGGATGTGCCCGCAACCAAGGTACATGCCCTTGACCGGAATCGAACCTGGGACCTTTCAGTCCGCAGGCCGACGCTCTATCCACTGAGCCAAACCGGTTTTGGCTGTAGAATTCTTTTATGAAGAATTTGCCTTTAAGTATGAGGGTTGCTGTAAATGTGGGGAGATACACTGTATGGAGTTGAGGAAGTTTCCTTAGATAATCAACCTGCTTAGAAGCTGTGTGTTTTGCTTTCTTTAAGTCAGAAACAAGGGTGGCATTTATATTCATATTATATTAAATGTTGTTTCAAACAATCTTACACGCACCCATGACCCAGTGACCCTGCTGCTCAGATGGAAAATGCTGGCCCCAGGGCAACGGGTTCGCTTCCCCGTTAGATAAGCCACATGGGGAGGTGACATCAGATCAGGCCAAGCCTGAGGACTCTTGCCATCCTGACTCATAGAGTGTGACTTGGGTATTTGTATTTATTTGTGTATCTTCATGGGCTTTTGTTTTCTGGTGAATGACTAACACAGAGGGTGATTCCATGAGGGGAACGGATTGTGGGGTGACTCCAGGCTTGGAGAGAAGCCTGCTGGATGCGGGGGGAGTGTGAGGAGAGTCTATGGGGCCTGTGGAGTCTGAGGTGCCTGCAGGACGTTCCAGAAGAGTTCGGGAGGCCGAGCACCTGTGAACCTAAAGCCACAAAGAGAGTCCGGGCTGGAAATAGGGAAGGGAGACCCCTAGACAGTTGTTGGAGTGCACAGTGTGGGGGCAAAGGCAGAGAGAGAGGGAGAGTACAGGCAGAACAGGATTCTGGGGGTATGAGGTCAACAGTCATGGGAGAGAGAAAGAGCGAGAGTGGTGGTGTCAGACACCAAGAGGAGGACAGTCACCAGAAAGAGGAACCTCTGGCAGAGATGTCCAGGGACTGAGGCCGGACCTCGGACTTGACCAGGATGAGGGTCTTGTTGGCTTTGACCTGAGAGGTTCCAGGAAAGAAGGGGTGAGAGCCAGAGGGGTCCTAATCGTGTCCCAGAACATGAAATAGTTGGGAGCCATTGTTGGACGAATGGACAGATAATGGATGGATGGATGGATGGATGGATGGATGGATGGATGGATGGGCAGATGGATGGATGGATGGGCGGATGGAGGGATGAGAGATGGACTGATGGATGGATGAAGGGATGGACTGATGGATGGATGGATGGATGGACGGACGGATTGATGGATGGATGGGCGGATGGATGGATGGATGGGCGGATGGAGGGATGAGAGATGGACTGATGGATGGATGAAGGGATGGACTGATGGATGGATGGATGGATGGACGGACGGACTGATGGAAAGACATTGGTCTGAGAGCTCAGAAAAGGCTTCATGAAAGAGGTGGAACTACACTGTGTCTCAATGTATGGAGACAAAGGGGGAGGGGATCTCCACATGGAAGCACCATTAGTCAGGAATGACCCAGTGTCCATAGGCCCGGGGAGAGGTTCACTTGGCTGGAACATGGGAAACTCTGGGGAAGGAACACTCAGAGGCCCCAGGAGGAGGCCAGGAGGAGGCCAGGGGGTCTGAGCTACACCACACAGCCCCTCGAGGGGACAAGGCGCTCAGAGTCTTTGTCAGCACTGAGGATTGGGTGGTGACCAGGACAGTCTTGGGAGGAGGGAGAACACACTGGGTCACTCCAGGTGTGGGTGCCACCTGCCTTGGATCGGGGGCCAGGCATGGGGATGCTCCAGCCTCTGGGGGGTGACTGCCCACCTGCCCTGCCCCAGAACACAGCTGCAGCCCTGCATCCGTCATGCCCGGCAGGTTCCTGTGCCAGACTGGCCCCCGGGGGCCAGGCCCCAGGTGCTGGTCTGGCAGGTTTTAGTCTGAGCCTCAGTCACCGTGGTATGTCTTCGGCGGCGGGACCCAGCTCACCGTCCTAGGTAAGTGGCTCTCAGCACCTTTTCCAACCCACCCACCGCTCTGCTGTCTTGGGCAAGTCACTCCTCTCTCTGGGGGCTGCTTCCTTCTGCCCTCCCAGCCTTACAGACCGACCCGCACTTTCTCCGTGGGCTCTGGGGAAGGCAGGTTGGTCTTGGGGTAACCAGCAGGGAGGACCTCAATAGCAGAACCCCAATAGCCCCCCAGACTCTGGGGGTGGGCCTAGGAAAGGGGGTCCTTCCTCTCCTCCAAGGCAGATGCCCTCAGGGGGGCCAAGGCTGGTTCTGACCAGGGTCAGTGGGGCAGCCTTAGTGACAGTCCCAGTCCCGAGGGTCTGGGCTAAGGGCTCGATGCCCTCCGGCCTGGGAAAGCCGCACAGGAGGCGGGGGCAAGGCTGGGACTGGGACCCGGCCTTCGGGGCCACCAAGGGCTGCCGGAGGGGAAGCCGTGGAGGGCGGAGAGGAGGGTTGGGCTCGCTCTGAAGCACTCAGAGCCCCTGATGGGCCACAAGGATGGGGGTCACGGAGACATGGTGAGATGGGCAAGCTGGCCCCGCAGGAGCCTGACCCTCAGGATGGAAGTCAGAAAGGAGTGGGTCCCATGGGGCAGAGACTCACTGACCCTGGAGCCCCATAATTCCTGGGACCCAGGTGTCCCATCAGCCCAAGGGTGTTAGGGTCAGGGCTGATGACTGGGAGACTCAGAGCCACCAGCGGCCGTGTCAGTCTGGGGTGGTCAGAGGTGCCAAGGGGGCTGCAGGGCCTCTGTGTTCCTTGTCGGGGGCATCAGTGCCATGAACGCAGTGAGATGAAAGGTCTTGGTGTCCGGGGACCAGGCACAGGGAGACGGGCAGAGGCAGAAGGAGCCCCAGGTTTTGGCTGCAAGGACCCGGCCCTCACTGGAGAGCCAGGTGCCCCAGGGAAACAGGGGTCCCGGCCCCACTGTGTGCTGGCTCAGGCTGGGCCCTCCCCACACGCGGTTGAGGTCGTCCTGGCCGGCTGGGTGCAGACCCCAGACCTCAGAGGAGGCCGGGGCTCCAGAAGCGTGAGTGAAGGCCTGAGGCTGGGCTGAGGGCCCAGGAGGTCAGGGCAGAATGCACACTCAGACTCAGGAGAGTAGGAGGAGGGAGTAGAGCTTGGCCCGATAACATTCGGGGAAACTGAGGCTACGGATGGAGGAGCTTGATCAGGTCACAGAGGAGAGATGACTTGGAAGAGCTTCTGGGAGGGTGGGGGCTGACTGCTGTCCAGGGACAGAGTAGAAAGAGGGGACAGAAAAGGAAGGAAGGTCCCCAAGGGGAACAAACACATGGGCCCAGTCACAGAGGCTGTCCGTGGGGTGGGGGCGATCCCAACATCTGGGCTCTGCCTCTGCCTCTTACACCCCCTTCTCTGTCCACACAGGTCAGCCCAAGTCTGCACCCTCCGTGTCTCTGTTTCCGCCATCCGCTGAGGAGCTCGCCAACAACAAGGCCACACTGGTGTGTCTCATGAGTGACTTCTACCCGGGCAGCTTGACGGTGGCCTGGAAGGCAAATGGCACCCCCGTCACCCAGGGCGTGGAGACCACCAAGCCCTCCAAGCAGAGCAACAACAAGTACTCGGCCAGCAGCTACCTGAGCGTGTCCAGCCAAGACTGGAAGTCCGCCAGCGCCTACAGCTGCCAGGTCACGCACGACGGGAAGACCGTGGAGAAGACAGTGGCCCCCTCAGAGTGTGCCTAGGGCCTGAGTTCCCACTTCTGGGGACACTTCTCCGTCAGACGCCCCCTTTCCCCACTCCCCACTGTCCCCCTGCGGCTTCTGCCCTGGTCCGCTCAGACTGGGCAGGTGGCCACCCCTCCCCGTTTTCCCTTCTCCTGAATAAACTCCTGTCATTTCTCATCTGACATTTCGCATGTGTGTTCTGTGGTGGGGGAGGGTCTCAAGGTGAAATAAAGGGCAGGATGGTTATGACATGTGGTTCCATCTACCCATCGTTCCCTCAACCAACCAACCAGGGACCTGAATCAGCTCTGAGTGACCATGGAATGTGGTTCCCAGGGTCGAAACTTCTCCTCTAGGACCAGCCCCTGGGACACAGTCCTGATCACCTGGAAAGGGACAAGGACTGAGTGAGAGGGATCCAGGGGCCCTGAGGAGGGACCAGGGAGAAATGGTGAGGGTCCCAGGAGGGCACAGAGGGCTATAGATGGAAATATTGGGAAGGAAATCATGGAGCCAAGGCTGTGGTCATTGGGAACAGACATTGAACTGCCCTGTTCATCATGGAGCCCAGTGGGAGAGCCATTTCCAGGTGAGGGGCTCTTGGTTGGCCCATCAGCATGGAGTCACGGAAAACTTTGAGCAGTGCCTCCCATGGGGCATTCGTCAAACTTTGACAATGCACGTTAGCTAAGGAAAGACACTAGTCCTGCAGAGAGAAGCAGTTAAATATCATGGGACCTAACAATTCCCCCATTACGTTCATTCCTCCTACCAACTCAGGGAGCCTGGAACTCCCTTGAAGGCATGTTAGTAGTGCTGGGAACATGCGGTAAGGATGAGCAACAAGGAAACTCAGGTTATGTCCTAATTCTCCTGAGTCAAGGTCAGGCTCCGGGTGACTCTAGCCGGGGGCATGGACCTCCATATGAGAAGTCTCAACACCTGTAGTCAGATGAGGGTGAGATTCTTTATGGTTGGTTTAAGGATGGAGCAGGTGATGTCAGCCTGCACCAGGAAGGTGTGAGGGGGCATGAATGTTGACCTTGATGGATTATAAAGGGCACAGTCCTGGGCACCAATTGGGCATCCTGTGATGTCCCAGGGAGGGTGTATCAAATGGAGTCCAGGAGCAGAGTAAGAGCAGGTCAGACCAGCTCAGAGCAGGAGGAGTGCGGCACGTGGGGTACAGCAAGGTCAGGCCTCCCCGGGGACCGAGAACCCCCACCACTCCACCCCTGGGCCCCTTGCCCCTCACTCCCTGTGTCTCAGCCCTGAGTGCAGCTGGTGTCAGAGACACACTCACTCCAGGCCGCTGAGACGGGGAGACTGACTAATCTGTCAATTTTTTACGTGCGTGTTAGGAAACCTACTTTATGATATAATGGAATTTCAGCTTTATATGGACACCCCTGCGCAGAATTAGTCCATTATAACCAGCTTTTAGTGTATTTACTTGGTTGTATCTTAGGCGTTGTTTACATATGAGAACAGAATAAGGTCCCGCATTGTGATATTGGATCTGTAAGTGTCCCCCAAATCACTCCAGCATTTCTATGCCAGCAAGTGGCTGAGGGGCTGAGCTCCTGGCCTTGGGGACTCTCCCTCAGTCGGGATGCGGGTCCAGTCTCCGCGAGCTGCATCTGGGGGGGTCACTCCTCCTCATGTTCCTGCAAAATGGTTTTGGCATCAGAAGCTTCACAAGGTCCGGGTTGGACTTTAGCAAAATTGCCTCCCAGGATGGTTCCCCCTTTGCACCAAAGGACCCCTATGGAATAGACCTCCTTTGAGGACATCCTCCGCTTGGATGTCCAATGACTTGGTCCATCGATAAGAAGAAATGCATCATGGGATATTCCAGATTCGCCCTCCTCCTCCTATGGTGCCCCATGTGTGCATGAAAGGAGTCCCTCCAGCAGACCTGTCTCCACCAGGCTGTGTGTGTCACACCCGAGCACAGATGAGGGAATGGGGAATTTCTCTCTGGTCCTCCAGTTTGCAGGACAGTGGTCTGGTCCCCTCAGTCCTCCCGTGATAACAATGGCCACTGAGTGGCTTGGGGAACTCCAGCAGGTGAATGGATCTGCCGTGTGAAAGCACCACGGGTTCCTCAAGTGATGACAGCAATGTGGCTGCGAATGATGGGCATTTGGCCATTGGGAGCCTCTTTGGGAGGCTTCTGTGGGTCCCAACATGACCCCAGGGGATGGATCTCTGTGGTTTCTGGTGACAAGAAGCCAGCATGCCGTAGGTCCCCTGGTGCCTCTGGGCCTAGGCTATGGAACCTCACTCGAAGTGAAACAGATCCCTCCAAACTCATCCCAATCCCAGGAGACCACAGTAGAAACAGCCTATCAGGCACCAAGTTCCTGTGGGAGAATTGCTTCCAACAGTCCTGCTGCTGTACAAGTCGCTGTGTCATCCATCCACCCTACAATCTGCTGAGGTGGTGGAGGGGGGACAGTGTGTGCCCCTGGCAGAGCAGACAGCAGCTGGGGGCAGTGGCCCAGGCTTCCTCCAGCACAGCTGCAGGTGGGGGCCCAGGGGTGGGGCAGGGCCTCCCAGAGAGAGGTTTTTGTACGAGCCTGTGTCACAGTGTTGGGTGTTCGGCGGAGGGACCCAGCTGACCGTCCTAGGTGAGTCTCTCCTTCCCCCTCCTTTGCTGCTCTCCCAGAGGTTTGGGCCATTTTCTGCTGGTTTTTCTCTCTCTCTGGGTCCTGTCCCAGCCTGTGGCCAAGCTTTCACCCAGAACCCCAGCCCTTGGGAACCTGAGCTCTATGGGTCCCTGTTCTTACTGTCCTATTTGGTCACCCTCAGCCATTCACCTCTGTCCCCAGAGACAGAGGAACGCATGGGATGCTCTGTGTGTGTGGCTTCTTCTGTCTTTCGGTGGGTCATGGGGGATTCTAGATGGGCTCTGTTCTGTCTTCCCCTGTTAAGTTCCTGTGGGACAAGATTATATCAGGGGGTCATCAGTGGCCCCCATCTTAGGGAAAGAGAGGATAAGGAGAACTGAGGGGAAACTGGATGAAAATTTTAGGGTGACCCAGTAGCCTCTGGGCCAAGGCTAGAGACACCCAAGTCAGAGGTTCAGGGAAAGTCTCAGGGACTGTGGACTCATGAACAGGGGCCAGTAATGGTGCTGGGGTACAGGGCTCCCCGGGGCTGCATGGAGCTGCCATGCAGAGTCCTGACCAGCCTCGCACCAGGGAAGCCTGCAGGAGGAAGGACTCAGGGGGGAGGAGAAGGTGTTGGAGGAAGGGTCATGGAAGGACAGGTATGAGGACAAGGTGGTCTTTGGTCTCTGCAGGAGGAACATCTTACGAAGGAATCAGAGAATTTATAGCATGAAAGCTCTAGTGATCTGACCGATTTGTGGGGATGCCATTGACTGTAGAATGAGAGAGACCCAAGGACAAACAGACGGACATTTTGTTCATCAGAAAAAGCTGCCATCCAGTTTAGACAGGGAGCTGGAGACATAGATGTGGGGGTGAAAAACTGAGCCCTTGGGCCGATGCTCCGAAGCCCCCAGCACAGAGGATCAGGTCAGAGGTGTCCACAGATGGACCAAGCAGGAAGTCAGAGGGCTCAGAGCATCTTTCGTGGGACAAACAGACAAACAGACACAGACAGGCCCAGTCAGATACCAGGAGAAGGCAGAGCCAGAGGGTGACAGTCAGATGTGTGGGGGGCAGAACGGGGCCCACAAGGACAGTGAGGGCAGGTTCCAGGCTCAGGGTTTCTCAGGAAAATGGGGAGTTGAACTACGAACACCCCAAACTGCCCTGCATGGCATGGACTCCCACACCCAGAGAGGCCCCTGCCCTCGGGGTCCTGCATGGTCCTCAGGACACTGTGCCCACAGGAAGACCGAGGTCAGCAGCTTTCAAGATGGACCCTGAGCCTCTCCCCTCCTGCCCCTCCCGCACCCACAGGTCAGCCCAAGTCTGCACCCTCCGTGTCTCTGTTCCCGCCATCCGCTGAGGAGCTCAACAACAACAAGGCCACACTGGTGTGTCTCATGAGTGACTTCTACCCGGGCAGCGTGACGGTGGCCTGGAAGGCAAATGGCACCCCCGTCACCCAGGGCGTGGAGACCACCAAGCCCTCCAAGCAGAGCAACAACAAGTACGCGGCCAGCAGCTACCTGAGCGTGTCCAGCCAAGACTGGAAGTCCGCCAGCGCCTACAGCTGCCAGGTCACACACGACGGGAAGACCGTGGAGAAGACAGTGGCCCCCTCAGAGTGTTCCTAGGACCTGAGTCCCCACTTCTGGGGACACTTCTCCGTCAGACCCTCCCTTCCCCTGCTCCCCACAGTTCCCCTGCGGCTCCTGCCCTGGTCGCTCAGACTGGGCAGGTGGCCATCCCTCCCCGTTTCCCCTTCTCCTGAATAAACTCCTGTCATTTCTCATCTGACATTTCGCATGTGTGTTCTGTGTGGGGGAGGGTCTCTGGGTTGAAGGGTCGGTAATAAAGGGCAGGACAGGAATGACATAACATGGACCTACCTGAGGTCCATCCACTCACCCACCAGGGACCTGAATGAGCTTGAGTGCCCATGGGCGCTGCGACCCAGGGCAGGAACTTCTCCTGTGGGACCAGCCCCTGGGACGCAGTCTTGGTCACCTGCAAAGGGACAAGGGCTGAGTGAGAAGGATTCAAGAGCCCTGAGGA